>JANTPZ010114369.1:0-13118 GCA_025593235.1 Vachellia pachyceras
TTCAACATCTGGGGTTGTCTTTTGATGCATTTGCAGATGAAATACAGAGAATGCATGTGAATTGATAACGTTTGGGTGAAAGCAGCTGAAGGGAATAAGTGCATGTAAGAGAAAAGCAGCTGCAGGGAATCTCCGTAGGGCGAGCAGGTAACGTTCACGAGCGTTTGCAGAAAAAGCAAGCAATCCTGGCTTATCGGCAGAAGCAGCTTCTGCGCACAATCGCCTCAACGCCAATAGACTTACCAAACGGGCCAGCTTGATGAACAGTTGAGCGTTTGCAAATAATTCCACTGTGCACCGGGCTTATATGGTTACCAAACAGACTAAATTTCAGTGAGAGAGATGGTGGCAGTGTTTAGCTATTTACGTATGTTTGCGTGCTTTTTGAGGTTTAGTGAGAGAAGGTGGTAGTGTGTAACTATTTATTGCGTGTGTTTGCGTGCTCCTTGAGGTTTAGTGAGAGAGAAGGTGGTAGTGTGTAACTTTTTTTTTTTGAACAACAGTGCAAATTGGGCCTTTGGCCTCCGGAACCCCAATATCCAGCGCCTTTTTTTGAGTTTATAGTATTCTTTTAACTGGATCAGGTAATCTGGGGCAACTGACTAATTCGGAACGGGGAATATTTAGGCGCACCCCTTTAAGGTGCTTTGCATCGAGGGTGGGTATCCCCTTCCCTCGAGCGCGGCTCTAGGGATCGAACTCTCGACCCCTGAGAAAGTGACAACCGCCTTGACCGCTGCACCCCAACGCTCGGTGGTGTGGTAGTGTGTAACTATTTATGTATGCTTGTGTGCTTTTTGAGGTTTTCATTGAAGCACCAAAGGTACAAAAATGAAGTTACTCCTTCAGATTAAACATGATTTACACGCTTCTTCCAATTATCTCAACAATGTGTATTTTCAAGAACAATCTGGCAACAAAATATATTTAAAAACAAACCACAACTATATCCTATATTTAAAGATTGGATGGAGTCTTGAAATATAATCTTGTATTTCTTCTCCAGATTATGGGTCTTGCATTTAAAAAAAAAATCATGGAAATTTATTTTAAGAGATGATACGAAAAAATAGTGTTGGTTGGATGGATAGGTTTCCCAACTCCAGAGATTAGACCTGGTCCAACCTGATATCAAATTTGTTTTAAATTGGATCAAACCACATGTTAGGATATCTAATTCAAAAAAAAAAATTCAGATCAATTTTTGGCAGGATAGAAACCAAACTAGTCTATAAAATGCAAAGCACTAGGGCCTGTTTGGTATGGTGGAATTTCATGCCTTTAAGCCGTCGAAGCTTCAGCTCTCACATCTTTCTCATTTTGGATAAAAAAAACTTAAAACTTCCTCTGGATCTAGGCTTCATGATTTTTTTGTTTGGATTATGCTTTTGGTTTTTTATTATGCTGTATCTACCATCACCATTGACTTCTCCAAATCTAATTCAGTATTTCTGATGAAGGTGGTCATGTTGTCTAACACTGGTTGGTGGTAGATAGACTGGACCTTGGTTTTAGAGTTTCAGTTGTGGTGAAGATGCTCTTTCTTTCAGATTGAACAAATTGTGAAGGGTATTATGGATTTTTGATACAAACACTATATTTTTTAATTTAAAAATTATATCCCGTTTTCATGACATACCAAACACATTTTGAAACTTCATATCCATACCTATTTCTACATTCATATTTATATTAATTCCTATTTTTATTAAAATCAATTTCAACATACCAAACGGCTTTAAGTAATAATTCCTTTTGCTTATATTTAAAATCCAGAAATACCCACCAACATTTTTCTAAGCGATAGTTCCTTTTGCTTTTATTTAAAATCCACGGATACCCACCAACATTTCTCAGCGAAAAGTGCTTTGGGCATGAGATCTCTCCAGCTTGCATAATGTAAAAAATGCACTTGAAAGAGTTACTTCCAAACAGATCCGGTAATGTTTAAATTTGACTTAATTGGATAGTAATATTGAAGAACCCAAAACTACCCGTTGGCAGAGGAAGAAATAGCTGAGGACTTACATTTAAAATCCATCGAATTGTCCAGTATTGTCGCACCTTTCTTTATTTTAACTTAACCGAGCTTGAAGACAAATTCTGTTTGAACTGGAGTTTTTTAATGAAATGGAAATAAGACTGGAGAAGGAAATGGGATTGAAAAAAAAACGAGTATTCGGTGTGTCTATGAAAGAAAAGCGACAAGATTTTTTTTGTTATTAACGTGTGTGTTTGAGAATATACTGGGAGAAAGGAGTTTACGGATTCCGACATATTTTTTACGGATTTCAATATACTTTTTACAGATTTCGATATACTTTTTTGTCTTTGCTTACGTACACAGTTGAGAAAATTTTTTCCCAAACATACACATTAGTGTTTGGTAGAATGATGCAAAATGGATGGAGAGAGATAAGGCTCCAGTTATCATGTTTCCATTCAACCAAGTGAAGCCTGATTAGGAAATAGTAATTACATGGATACCTGCCAAAAATGAAAAAAAAAAGGTCACAAACTTAAATCTGGATCCTACTTGTACACGTAATTTTATTTGAAACTCTATTGGACACTAAATGTAAGATAAGACCGACAAAGAGATTTTCAATTAGTTGATACTAAAAACTCATTTGTTGTTGGATTCATGCAGGGGTCACACTAAAACCAACAATTTTAATTTGCTGTGCTTATGTACCGAACATTTTCCCCCTTTTATCAGTTGAACAAGGCTTTATTATTGTTATTGTATGAGTTGGATGTGAGTATCCCGCATCAGACATGGTTTGAAGATTAACCTAATAATCCGCATTGTTATTAGAGCTCTTACATTCACATGGAACGATTATATCTGGTGATTTAATGCTGGAAATGCGTCTGAGTGCGAAGCATATCATGAGATGACCAAAATACATATAAACAACAAGATGATATCCTTACATGACGAGTTCTTAGCAGACGAAAACAGATCTAGCAAACTACACATGCTAGTGTGTGTGTATATATATATATAGCTTGACCTATGCATGTCTATTACAGTGTAAGCAGTTCTGACTGCTTAAACACGAGGTTTCAAACTCAAGTCCACTTTGAAGAGATTTGGCTCGCGACAATGCTCAAATCTCACGTAGTCAGACAGTAGTTATGCATTGACAAAACGCTAAGCATGCTAAAAATTTTTACAGGGGTGGTGCTGCGCTCCGGCCGCTCCATGACTACTACAAGGGTGCACCTCTTGGTTTTGATCATTCTTGAGCTCATCCACTCCAGCCACCAGGAAATATGCAGTGTGCCTGCAAAACAGCAACAGAATATATAGTTTATCACAATTAATCCTGTGAAACATCATTTTCCGGAAATCAGCTAGTACTTGTTGTCTTGTGGGTTTACAGAATAAATATAAATATAAATATCTATAAACCTGAGGAAGTTCATAATTTTGATCTTGGACTCTTCATCTATCTCTGTAGTACTGGCCATTGCTTGCTGCATGTGATGTAACCACCTCTCTGCTGCTTCATGCGTCACAGGAAATGGTCCATGTCGAGCAATCAGAGCAGGATGCCCTACCACACACACACGCACAAAAACAAGGTCCACCAATTTACCCAAGTAAGTTGATGGCTACTGTATATAGATCCCTGTCAATAGAATTGCTTTCTGTTGCTGATATATAGTATGTGTGTGTGTGAAAACAGTAGTGAATTCGAGGATATTATTAGAAACCGAAATTAAGCAGACCTCTTCTGTGGGAGTAGAGAGGAGGACCTCCCATTCTCTGGGCAAGAAATTCGTACTGGTTTTGAACTTCTTTCTTAGAATTGGCAAATATTGAACGAAACCATTCTTCCTCGTCATCATACACCCTGGTGGGGGGTTTCAACGCAGTATATATATATATATGTATGTAGAAGTTAACCCCAAGGAAACAAGGAGCAAGTAGGTACTGGGGGTTGTGTGTGAGATTGTTATTTTTATTAATATTACCTGCTGTAGAAATTAGTGGAGAGGTTAACGAAAGGCTGAAGGCCGAGCTTGTGAAAGAGATTGAAGTCATCAATGGCGAAAGCATTGGAGGTGGGAACTCCGCTCCATTCAGAGGCCTTCTGCTGCCGAGCCTCCATGCTAACCATCAGTCAGAGACGTCAGAAACTGACGAGGAAGAGAGGAAGGGATGAGAGAATTAATAATTGGGTCGATGAGAGTGATGTTATTTGTGGTCGGATTCTTCCACGGAGAAACCATCTCTACGCAACTTGAAGGGATCTTTCACTTTTGTATTATTATACGGTGGGCGCTGCCCTTGGTTTTCATTGCTTTGATTCTAGTCGCCCAAAAAAAAAATTATGCAAACCACGTAACAGGAAGGGTTATGCTATGTTTGGTAGGGTAGAATTAGGAGGTTGAATTGAAAATGGAATTAATTTCCTATATTTAGTATGGTGGAATGGGGGGTGGAATTCAAAATGGGTAGAAATGAATTTCATGATGTAACTCATGGAATTGTATTCAATTCCATGGAATTGATTTTTTGATCCTCATTCTTTTTCTATATTTATTTCTATTTCCATCTCCATCTCTATCTTCATCTTCATCTCCATCTCCATCTCCCATCTCCATTTCTATTTCCATCTCCATCTTCATCTCCATCTCCATCTTCATTTCTATTTCCATCTCCATCTCCATCTCCATCTTCATCTCCATCTCCATCTTCATTTATTCCAGCATACCAACGAACCATTAGTTTTCTTCTTTTCAAGTGAAAAGTTGGCTTTAGGGTTAAACGTAGGAACTGGGCTTATAAATGTACTTATAAATCAACAACTTTTATGAGAGTCTATTTAGCAACGCGGTGGAGAAGTATTTATAAGTATTTTTACACAAGTCGAAATAAATATATGGAGGAAATTATCTCGTTTTACAAAAAAATACTATTGAATGTGATTATAAATGCTTATAAGCATTTTTGGCAATTTGCCAAAGGATGTATTACTGATATGATAAGCTGGTGAGATGTTTAATTTTTTAAGGTCACGAAGCAGAGGTTCAATCCTTAACAGGAGCTGCCACGTGGGCAACCATGACTCAGACATAGTTCATGGAATAGAAGAATGACTGTGACAAATGACAATAAAAAAACAAGGTTAAAAATCATGGTATATAGTATTATGTTTCATTAGAATTAGGATGAATAGAAATAAGAAAAATCACAAAAATACAGTAATTATTAATGTGCTTAAAGACTCAAAGCTTCGGATAAGATAGTAATAATATTTGAGAATCTCACAAAACTATAATTTTCACTAGAGAATGAGTGAAAGACACCACTTATATTTTCCAAATTATTATTAATTTTTGTGCTTTTAAAATAACGATTTCAAATTTAATAATTGCTCCATTAATTTAGAATATTTTTATGATATTTTAGATGTCAACTCACAATGTTTAGATTTTAATTATTCTAAGCTATAATAATAAGAAATTTAATCTCTTATAAATTTTTGAATTTTTAAAATATTATTTAATATTTGATATTCCACACGACATCCCTTATCATGGAGTATTCTGTTTGCCCCCTTTAAATTTTAATTTGCAAATTACTGGTAACGTTTTGGCCAAAAAAATTTACCGGCAAGGGATGTGCGCGAAACACAATATAAACAACACGATTCGCGCAAAATTCCAACCGCCGTGGTTTGAAGCCATCGTCCCTTTGTTGTCGGAACCCTAATAAACTCGAAGATCCCGTGCCTTGAACTTCAATCGAAGAGCTTGAGGCTCCTATTTCAAGTTCTAACCTGTTTTCATTGAGATTTTTAGGTAGGATACGATTTGGCCGCAGATATTTGTGTCGAAACCCTGATAGACCCGGAAGGAAGGGTTTAATTCGGTCAATGGGAACTGCGGAAATGAAAAATATGGAAAGGGAACGAACCCGGAAACGGCCTCGTCTAACGTGGGACGATGCCCCATCTTCTGAGACCGAGGTTGCTTCATTGCTATTCTTGGATATCCTGATTAGGTTTTAGGGTTTTCGGAAAGAAATAAGGGTACCGCTAATTAGATGAAATCTGACAAGGAGTTGGGATGGTTCTCCGTTGCTTCATCTTGTAGGCGCAAAGAACTCTTGTGGTGGGTGATGGAGTGTTTCAAAATAGGCATGCATCGCCTCCAAGAAGGGATGACGATCGTGAAGGCCATTACGTGTTTAATCTTGGCGAAAATCTCACTCCTAGATGTAAGTTTATCGCAATTTATTGAAGGACTCTTTGTTCGGTATTTTTCAATTCATTCCCACTTTAGCTTATTGTTCAACCTTGCTTGAGTCATGTGACCTACTACTCAATTTGTTTCAGTGTTTAAATTCAACCTATCCGTCGATGTTCACTTATTTTGAAACAATGCAAAATCTGAGTGTTGTATGCTATGATGCTATAATATTACCCTTTTTAAATTTAATCCCCTGTTTTGCTAGGAGCCTTTTGCTGTTGTAATTTCCATATTTTCTCTCTGAGATATATTTCTCACTTCCTCTTTGATATCTAACAGATAAAATTCTCAGCAAGATGGGTGAAGGTTAGCGGTCAAGTGCATCTGAATATCAGATTTATGTTTTTTGATTGCTTGTGTCACTCGGCATATTGCTAGTGCTGTAGGCACATTTGGTCGAGTTTTGGAATGTTGGGACCGCCAAACACGAGAATACGTGGCCATCAAAGTAGTTAGAAGCATACCGAAGTACCGCGATGCAGCAATGATTGAGGTTGATGTGCTTCAACGTCTGGCCAAGAATGAGGGAGGCAGTTCACGGTAAAAGATCTGGACACAAATGGCTGCTAGAATTTGATTAGTTGTTTTCTGGGACGATTAATTTTTACTCTGTACTTCCCTCGTTGCAGTTGTGTACACATTCGGAACTGGTTTGATTATCGGAATCATATATGTATTGTAAGTACGCCTTTTTGTTTTTCTTTCCATTAAGCACTTTACTTGATTTAGCATTGGTATTCTGGTTTACTGATGTTGAAAGATGTTGTTGCGTTTTTCAGTTTCATATACTACTGGGGTTTAACATTTGCTTTATGTAATGGATTGGATCGATTGCACTCCCCTCATACCCCCTGGGGGGAGTATTTTGGTCAATGCATTGTGACCTATTGGTTGCTCCAGTTCTGTTTTGTTGTATTTGCATGCCCCTATAAGGGGCTTTAGTCTACTTTTCAGGAATGAGGCATGGGTTGTGCCTATTCGTGTTACAAGTGAATGTCTTTTTTAAGTTCAGATGTAGTGTGTTGTCATGTATACAATGTGGGCTTTATTCATAGATCTGGGAACTAAGCAGAATCCTTCCTTTCAATTCATTTTGATGGTGTTACCAGGTATTTGAGAAGCTTGGACCAAGCTTATTTGATTTTCTTAAGAGAAATAGATACTGCTCATTCCCTGTGGATCTTGTTCGAGAATTTGGTCGACAGCTTTTGGAATCTGTAGCATGTCTGTGGATTATTTTTGCTCTTCGGTTTATCTCATTTTAGTCTTACTTCACAAATCAACCGCATATTTCCTCTGGCCTGCTTAGTATTTCCAGGGATGCAGCATATATTGGATCCTTTTCCTTACTATAATTTTCTTTTTTTGGTGATTTATCATATACAGATATGCATGATCTACGCCTAATCCACACTGACCTGAAGCCAGAAAATATACTTCTGGTTTCTTCTGAATTCATAAAGATCCCTAGCATTAAGGTATTTAGCATTTTATGTCACATAGAATTGGACATGGGCATGAACTTGGTTATAATATATTTAAGGAAAATTCTTGGAATGGTACAGAGGATTTCCTCAGACGAAATGCAATTCAAGTGCTTGCCCAAGTCTAGTGCTATTAAGCTGATTGATTTTGGTAGTACTGCATTTGATAACCAGAACCATAGCTCCATTGTTTCTACAAGGCATTACCGAGCCCCTGAGATTATTCTAGGTAACGAAGTATGGTTTGGCTGACTGGAAATTGTTACTTTTATTGCTTGTCTGTCTGCTGTCCTCCAGAGTCCTTTGGGGTTTGATGTTGGCAAGGGGGAAGTTCAGACCTTGGTAATGTTATTAATAGCTGTCAGCCTCAGTGATTGCTCACAACAGAGAATTCACTGGATTACCTGCCACTTATTACTTTTCATCATCCTGTGATTCTGCAGTTTGTGATGTTTCCTTCATTGGCAGTCCTAAGCCCCTTTGTACTGTAATGGATAACACTTTGCTTAAAATATATTTGTATGCTCGCATGATGCTTGTTTATCATTTATTATTCTTTCACTTATAATTTTATATTTCGTGGCCCTTGTATTATCCTTTGTGATCATGTTCTCCCTCTTCTCAAGTAATGCTTCATAAGTATACACGGTATTACTTCTGTTTGCCATCCATTAGATTTCAAAACTGTTAATCTTCTGGTTTGAATTCACTTTGATGGCAATACAATGAAATGGAGCCATTTGGGACTTTGCTGTATGGCTTTTTCCTTGGTTGCTTCACTTGGATTAGATCAAGGCTATGAAGTTTCGCAACTAACATATAATTATTCTTGTTATTTTTTTTCTTACCGGCACTTGACATGATGATTTCAGGTCTAGGGTGGTCGTACCCATGTGATTTGTGGAGTGTCGGATGTATTCTCGTTGAACTAATTTCGGTTGGTGTTTTTTATTTCATAACATGTTAAACAGTTTTAATTAATTCTTGAACATGTCATCTTAGTGGTTTGCATGTGCAACTTTTGTCAGGGTAAAGCACTGTTTCAGACTCATGAAAACTTAGAGCACTTGGCAATGATGGAGAGAGTGCTGGGCCCTCTCCCTGAGCATATGGCTCGAAAGTCTAAGTAAGTATCTTTCCCCTGGAAGACTAATTGACTCAATGGTTTTTATGGAAGTTATGAATATAGAAAATGGGCAATAGCTCTGTTTAAAAGAAATTTTGGAGTTCACTCTATGGAGGTAGCAACAAACTCATTTCCCCATCTTGGCATTATGCAGCCGAGGTGCCGAAAAGTATTTTAGGCATGGAACACGACTAAATTGGCCTGAAGGGGCTATTTCAAGGGAGAGCATTCGAGCAGTGAGGAAGCTTGATCATCTAAACGTATATATTTACATTTCTTTTTCCCCATTCGTTTTTAGCCTTGCGTCAGTTCGTCTTAATTTTTATGTGCGTGTAATATTCTTCATGGGTGACCATATCCTTACATGATGCATTATGCAGGAACTTGTAGCACGCCAAGTGGACTCCTCAAGATCTTCTTTAACAGACCTATTACATGGATTACTGGCCTATGATCCGGCTGAGCGTCTAACAGCTCGTCAAGCCCTTGATCACCCCTTCTTTGGGAACCCTACTTGAAGAAACCGAATTGATAAGACTGCCTTGTTGGTTGTCATGTAAAGTTAGGGTTGTCCGGCTGCAATTTTTAGCTCAGAGGGAAATGTTATCTAAATGTTCATATTGGCTAAATCCTATATGTTATTGGATTTGTATCTGTAGTCGATTTGAAAAAAAATTATAAGTAATAGGATAGACTCACCTTCGTTCCATGTCACTTCAGTGCCATTCATTGCCATGCTCCCTCATGTAGCCGATTTCTCTCCTTTGCTTTACCCCACTTTTCCCTCTTCAAATTACAATTTTAACTACTCAAATTTAATATTTTATAAAATCATTATTGTAATAAAAATATATAAATAGTTGTTAATTTAAATTTTCAGTGGACCAAACTGTTAAATTTTGATTTAAATGTTCGTAATTATATTTTTTTATCAAACTAATTTTATGAACTCTTCAGATTTAATTTTAATATTTTAAATTTATTTACATATTCTCATAAAATAATAATAAAGTTATAAGATGTTAAATTTGAACTGTTAAAGCTATAATCAAGGGTGATTAAAACCAAGGGGAACGGGAGAGCGTTTCCACGCATAATTAAGATTAATGGAAAGAATTCGATTAAAAAAATTCATCTCCGTCGGAAATGATTTACACACGCATTTTCCGAATTCTTTTTAGTATGCGAGTCAGAAGAAAGGAAGGAAGTCGAGATGAAGAAAAAAGTAAAGCTCGCTAATATCAGGCCCCACAAAAAAATTTAAGCTCGTTAAAAAATCACTGAATAAGATCACAAATTTCTTTATGGCTGTTAATGGAACTTCTATCCACTATGTCACCGATGGGAGCAGCAAATAGAAACCACGTTCTTAGAGAAATGGAAAATCACTTTGTTCCCGCTTTGAGTAAACGTATACAAATAGCGCAGCTAAAGAGAATCCATGCTTGCATCTTCAAGGTATCGTTATCACATAGCAACTTCTTGTTGACAAAAATGGTGGATGTACGTGACAATTGTGGCGATACAGATTACGCGGCCCTGCTTTTCCAACCACTAGTAGAACCAAACGTGTTTTCCTACAACGCGATCATCAGAACTTACTCCCACAATTGTGGCTATATAGACTCGCAATTAGTATGTTCAAGCAAATGATGAGACATCCAAGGAATTTAGCAGAAAATCTTATTTCACCAGACAAATTCACATTTCCCATTTTTGATAAGGTCATGTGCAGGGCTTTTATGTCATCGTCTTGGCCAGCAAATCCGCGCGCAACTCTGCAAGTACGGGACCTATTCCCTTTGCATAACAGAGAACGCGCTGATAGATATGTATACAAAGTGTGATGATTTAGCAACTGCACACAAGGTGTTCAAGCTAATGACTAATCGAGATGCAATCTATATATTTATAAAACCTCTTCCACCAAGCTGCAGCTCAGATGGCTTATTATAAGGCTTCAGACTCATTTTACTGTTCATAACCAATTTGCAGCTTGCTTTGGGCTTCGTGTCATTTGGCTTAGCTTCCCGTGCTGTCACTCTCACCTGACTTCTCAGCCGAAAGCTCACGCCTTACGGAGGGAATCTGCAGCTGGCCTCAGATGGGTCGTGGTCGAGCTTCTACTATGCGCGCGTCTCAAGTTCCATAAGCTTCTTGCTTCTTCCGATAAAGAGGTCTTCGAAGAGCTTTACCAGTTCATGGTTTCCAGAATGAGAACCTCTCACGCAAGAGGCGCCGCTGCTTCTTCTTCCATTCTCCCCAAAGACGATTCCAGAACAAGAGCGCTGCCAGCACCACCGCCGTTCAAAGAGGACGAACTTCCACTCTGAGGAAAAGGCCTCTTGGAAACGAAGAGCAAGGTAACGAGATTCCTCAAGGTAGAAGAACTGAAAAGAGAGTCGGCTTGCTTCGCGTGCGTTGGTTAGTCTCTCTTCTCTCTCAGCTCTCAATCTTTCTTCCTCACTCTCTCAACTCTCAGCTCTCTCTCTTCGTGCTTTAGCGCTCACCCTCACCGTCCCTTGTCTTCTTCTCTTGCCGTCTCTCCTCCCTCAAGAAGCCACCGATGGTCTGTACAACCGGTGAGAGCTAGATGCCTAAAATATATGCCATGAGTCTATATATTTATAAAACCTCTTCCACCAAGCTGCAGCTCAGATGGCTTATTATAAGGCTTCAGACTCATTTTACTGTTCATAACCAATTTGCAGCTTGCTTTGGGCTTCGTGTCATTTGGCTTAGCTTCCCGTGCTGTCACTCTCACCTGACTTCTCAGCCGAAAGCTCACGCCTTACGGAGGGAATCTGCAGCTGGCCTCAGATGGGTCGTGGTCGAACTTCTACTATGCGCGCGTCTCAAGTTCCATAAGCTTCTTGCTTCTTCCGATAAAGAGGTCTTCGAAGAGCTTTACCAGTTCATGGTTTCTAGAATGAGAACCTCTCACGCAAGAGGCACCGCTGCTTCTTCCTCCATTCTCCCCAAAGACGATTCCAGAACAAGAGCGCTGCCAGCACCACCGCCGTTCAAAGAGGACGAACTTCCACTCTGAGGAAAAGGCCTCTTGGAAATGAAGAGCAAGGTAACGAGATTCCTCAAGGTAGAAGAACTAAAAAGAGAGTCGGCTTGCTTCGCGTGCGTTGGTTAGTCTCTCTTCTCTCTCAGCTCTCAATCTTTCTTCCTCACTCTCTCAACTCTCAGCTCTCTCTCTTCGTGCTTTAGCGCTCACCCTCACCGTCCCTTGTCTTCTTCTCTTGCCGTCTCTCCTCCCTCAAGAAGCCACCGATGGTCTGTACAATTGGTGAGAGCTAGATGCCTAAAATATATGCCATGAGGCTTCGTGAATGACTCGACTGGGATGTATTATGGTTTTGCACATCTTCTCTCGTATATCCCCGTGCTCTCAAGATGGTTCTGCATATCTCTCCTATATCCACCGTCCTTGACGAAGGTGGGCCCTTCAAGCGGCGTAAGGCGTGCTGGAGATGGTGGTCATGGTAGATTGAGGTCTGCGGAATGGTCAAAGAGGGAGGAGATGTTGAGGAAGGCGGCGTTAGGGTTTAGGTTTAGTGAGGTGCTGCTTTGCTGGATTTCGTTTTCGATTATGGCTACTCATAAAACCCAATGTTGGAGTGGCGACTCCTTTGATCGCTACAAGGAATACAGGTATTCTTCTCTTCCTTAATTGAAGCCCTTATAGCTAATTTTTTACAATACTTGCATTTCCAATTTTACGTTGTTCAGTTTTACTTTTTCAATTTTTTACAATACTTACAGGCCTTATGACTTGTGAGTGTGCACTATACGAGCAATTAGTGCCATCACGAGTATTTACATTGTTCAGTTGTTTTACTTTCTATAAGCATTTCATTATGGAGATGTCTATGAAGTTTAATCATAAAATATAATAAGATTGTGTATCCTCATGCAGATTCAGATGTTAATGCACCTTTACCCTACGCACTAATTTATCGTCCCTGGATAACTCTTAAATTATGGAATAGCTGAACAACTTTTTAACTCTTTATGTAAATTTTGTGGATGTATGATTGGTTGTTGTGGGAAAATGTTATAGCTTCTATCATGTATCATGAGTATCCCATTGTTATTTTAACTCTGCAGCTGAAACAGGTCTTTCATCTTTGCCTCTTTCTCTCATCTTGGCTGGGCATGATTGAAACAATCTGTCTGTTCAAGATGGCTATGGCCACTTCCAAAAGCTTAGAGTCCTGGACTAGAGATTG
>JANTPZ010114370.1:0-18591 GCA_025593235.1 Vachellia pachyceras
ATAGAAACTTTTATAGTATTGTTAATTCCAACCCCTCAATAATCCGGTCAACAAACATTGACCATTTGGTTTGTTCACGTATGGGTGGCATTACTTTATTTTTAAATTTTTGATATAAAATTGCTTCTTTAAGAAAATTTTCATGGCATTTTTTTTATATAGCCTTTATATAATTTGATTAAAAAATGTTGACTGTTTAGTTTATCAACAAAAGGGGCGCATTGCCCCACTTTTAAATTTTTGTGGCAGAATTATCTTATAAAACCATCGGATGTACAATGCTTATTTTTAGACATTGTTACTCCATAAACCTAAATTATAAGATCCAACAAGTTATTGAGCAGAGGTTACGGGAGAGACAAGTGATTATGACATTATTTAGGGGCCTTTAGAAGTTCGTCTGAGAATAACTTTTAGAAAAATCAATATTTTAGAAAATAGATTTTGGAAGAATGGTTTTTACAGATTTCAAAGTAAAACTTAAATTTTGAAAAGCGATTGTGTTTAGGAAGTTATTGGATTTACGAAGTTCGGAGCAAAAAATAAAGAGGAAAGAGAAAGAAAGAAAAATAGGAATGAGAAAATTTATTAGGTGAGGATATGTGATTTGATAAGAAAATAGATTTTTCAAAACCTAAATTTCAAACAGAGATTTTGTATCCAAAATAAATTTTCTAAAAAAATTTTATAATTAAAAAAAATTAGATTTTGGATTAACACCTAAATTTTACCACAAAACTTAGGGCATGTTCGGAGTGGTGTTGAGTTTTTTGTTTTTGATTTTAAAATGCAATTTTGAAAATAAAATGTGTTCGGCAAAAATGGGGTTGAGTTGGTTTTTAACACAATTTCAGAATAGATTTTATCCAGATTTAAAAACCATAAAAATAGGTTTTCAGATTTTAGTTTTAGTTTTGAAAAATTTATTACCCTTCCCGAAGACATTTTTTCTTCTTTCTTCAACCTCTCTCACCTAACCGTCATCACCTTCCGTGCCCCCAATTTTGCCTCTCCCACTCCCAACTTTGGCTCCAGCTCCGCCCCTCCGGCTCCGATTCCACCTTATTCAAACTTTACTCCTCCTCCACCATTGGCACCCGCAACAAATTCAAGCCCACCCACACTACCTGAACCGATAACGAATCTAGCCTCCGACTGACTCTAACCCTAATACTCCTCCCGCCTTTATTGCAATAGCCACCACCTTCTTCTCTGAGTGGGGCGGTCCCCCTTTGAGCTCTCCCAACCGCCGCCAATCATTTTTTATATTTTTATTTTTTATAATTATTTATTTTTTTAATTTTTTATTATTTTTCATCATTTGATGATAGCATAGTTGACTTGACCTACCTTACCTATTTCCAATTTACAACACATTTTTCAAATTGAAAACCAAAAAAACCTAAAACTAAAAATAAAAATAAAAACTAGTTTCAATTTTTAAAAATTTTAAAATTTAAAATTCAAAACCAACCCGAACGGGGCCTTTGGTTTTATGATTAAGGTTCCAACATGGTTTTTTTTTTTTTTATACAATCCAACATGGTCTTACTCTCGGCTAAACGTGTTTGCTTTCTGTCCAAAAGTAGGCTGCCTTGTGGGCCATGATCCAGTTGACCGCAAAGAACAAAATAATATAAACAATACGATTTGGTAAATTCACTAATAACACTTGATCCCGTAGTCTTGTCAATGATTGGCCAAAAACAAAATGCAGGCTTGTCAGTGATTTACTTCCCCATTTCCAAATAATGGTTGCTCATGGATTAGATATACACATCACATGAATCTAACTTTGTTAGCTAAATAAATTTGGAGAATTATGTCACTTGAGCTCCATTCTCTTCTAGCAAATGCCATGAGGATCAAATATGTAGATATCTCTAAAGGTATTTCCTCCGTCAAAATTTAGGGACTTGTACGAAAAATTCAGTTGTCTAATAAGTATATTTTATTTATGAACAAATTAATCCGTTATGTGTGTTCATTGAAGGGATTTTGCGGCATCATATTTTCTTTTTGGTGATACGAGGAACCATCATTTAAATGTTCAAGTTAGCTTAGTTTTTTGTTGTTATTAAGTCAAAGAAATTATTGGTAATCTCTTCTGCATATTTATCCTTATAGATAGGCTATTTATATATGGCATTGTCTGTTCGCTCTACTGCTATTTTTACCGAAGGTTTTCGTGCATGGCTTAGGTGTAAATTGCAACAACTGTTTTGTTGATGAGAATCTGGAAATGTTAAGATCAGAGGTATTATTATTTTAATATATCTCATCTTTTTTTTTTTGGCCAAATAATAAATCTCATTTGGAGCAATAGAAAATTGGCCTTCCGTAAGGTCTGATAAGCAACTCAGTATAATCAACTTCATGAGGAGCATGATCATATGATTTTGCTTAATTAAAACATAATTTTTTGGATAGTTTGTAACACTACAATAAGGCTAACAATGATGTGTAGTAGTGAATGTTGGATTTCAAAAGGGATAACAAGAGCATAAAGTAAAGGTAACTGAGTTGAGGGTGCTAAGATATGGTTATATTAGAATGGATAAAATTCGTAATGATTAATTTTGTGGAACGGGTTAAAGTGACATCTATTAAAGAGAAAATTGTTTGAGGTATTGGACAGAGAAGGTCATTGAAGGCACATGTACGGGTGAATCAACCAGTATTGAATTCTTTGAAAAGAGTTAAGTAGAGAAAGACTAAAGCACACTTCCAAGAAAGTTATATAGATCTTTTAGTAAATAATATATCTAGATATCTGATTTATGATAAAGTACAATTGTGTTGTATGATCCATATAACAGACATCACCTAATAGAAAAATGCTTTGTAACACAAGCTTCTTGAAGAAATAACTTGGAACCTTGCTGGGGAAGCAGTATGACACAGATGGTTCAAGGAACTTTTTATGATCCTGAGATGATAAAGGGACTTAACAGTACAAACTTGGTTGTTATTCCCAAAACCAATGTTGCCTGAGCAGATGAAAGACTTTCCGCCTATCTCTATGTAATGTTGGGTATAAGGTTGTCGCCAAAATCATTAGTTCGTGACTAGCTAGGAGCGATTATAGGCAAAATTGTGGAAAATCGCCAATGCAGCTTTATAGTAAGGTGACAAAGTAGTGATAATATCATTATTGCACAAGAGATTGTTCATTCTACGAAATTGAAGACAAGGCAAAAGGGATGGCTAGCTGCGAATGTGGACCTAGAAAAGCCTTATGACCAACTTCAATGGCCTTTTATAAGGGACTCTCTTAACCTTGTTGTTTTGGATGACAAGATGTGTGATGTGATCATGACTAGTACTATTACTAGTTCATCGTTTAGAGTGTTGTGGAATGGCTAAGCTACTGAAAGTTTCACTCCCACCAGACGTATTCATCAGGGGGATCCTATCTTGCCTTATATATTCAAGTTATGTATGGAGAGTCCAAGTCATGTCATATTAAATTATGTTGTCATCTTTTGACCAATAAAGAAGCCCTGCGTTTAAAGTTCTAAGAGGGAAGTACAAGTGCGGTAATCTTGACACGTCTAGTGTTTAGAAAAGCTCGGAATCCCTCTATCACATGGAGAGGTATATGCAAAATTTGGCAAGCATTTAGACATGGAGTTGTAAATAAGATTGTAAATGGTATTTTTGCCTTCTTTTGGTTTGATAAGTGGTTTGAGATTAATGGCCCTTTAATCGATTTTATTCTCGGGTACGAAAATTTTGTAGATAGAAATGAATGTGTAGCAAATTACGTGACTCCTGAAGAAGACTGGGATAGACAGAAGTTAGGGTTTTGGTTCCAATCTCACATTGTCAATGAGGAGGAAGGAGAGTATACCCTGTACTAAAAATTTTCATCTGACGGTTGATTTACTATCAAGTCTGCCTATCTTTTTCTTTTTGAAGGTTCTCACCAGCATGCGGATAGGGTATGGAAACACCTTTAGAGATGGTAAGTTCCAAAGGAAATGAAGTCATTCATGTGGATGTTCTCTCACAACGGATATCATACAGTGCAACTCAGGAGACCGAGTGGACTTGTGGATTCATCATCATGTCCTTTTGGAAGAAACCAAGAGGAGGACTCTATGCATTTGCTTCGTGACTATATGAATGCCAAAGACAGATGGAGATTGATTATCAAACCATCCATGTGGATATCATTCGCTTCATCTCAAAGAGCTGAGTGGATTACATGGAACTTAACACATGAAACAGGCCTCCCCAACACAACAAAGGTTCCCTAGCCTACCCTTCTTGGTTATCAATCTCGGGATACATGAGTGACTTATGCAATAAGGTATTTGGTACTTCTAATCATAATAATACCAACTCAAGCTTTTTCGAGATTCTACAAACTTGCTACATCTCCTTGAGAATAGTGGCAAAGAACTACTACCTTAGCTATGGTGGTAGGGGCTGTGGCGGTGTACTCAAATAATGCAATAATGAATGGATACGTGGTTTTAGTTATAAACTCACGAATATTCTTACTACTATTGCAAAGCTCATTGGAATCATCCATAGTCTTAACTTGTGCTCGACTAAGAGGTACAGGGAAGTAGAGATTTATTCGGACATTTGACAAAAAAAAAAGAGTATAGATTTATTTCGACTTGATATAAACAATTAATCGAATTACCAAAGGCCATAATGGGTATCACCCCTTTAGGGATATTATTGAGGATGATAAAGCCATTATTTTCCGAGTTTGGATGGCTGCATTTCATAACTTGAATCAATCTATATCTATACTATAAAAAATCTTCCATTAAGTTACTGTTCATAAGGAAAAAAATTCAAATTTGAAAACCTCGCCTAAAATTTTCGTTGTCCAAGACAGTGTGCCTGTTTGGGAAGCCATTTTTCCAAACGGTGCACATAAGTCGAGACAAAACCATCTCGAAATCTGTAAAAATCATCTCGAAATTCATAAAAACCATCTTGAAATCCGTAAAACCATCTCAAAATTCTCAAAATACCTCAAAATCTGCAAAATCCATTTTTCCAACAGAGTTCCCTAACAAGCACAGTGACCTTTTCTCCAGACGTCTCTCATATCGCAGAGTCTCCCTCTCTCTCACGACCCTGCAGCTGCTTTTCTCCTTCTTCTTCCCGTGCGTTCCTCAGTCTTTCTTCTCTCTCAGCTCTCAGTCTCTCTTCCTCAATCTCTCAACTCTCAGCTACAATGGTCCTCTTCGTGCTCTCTCAACTGATCTCCTCTCTTCTCTCAACGGATCTCATCTTCTGTTCGTGCCGGTGTAGCATCTCCTCTCCTCTGTCGGCAGTGCTTCAGCTCTGTTCTCCACGTCGACGGGTAGATTTGAGCAGTGGGAAGAAGATCTGAGGTTGGATTTTTTGGGAGTCCGTTCTCTGTGCTTCACCTCCGTTCGGTTTTGCAGAAATTCCACAGGTAAATGGCAAATGCATTGAAGTTCTGTTTCTGGGTTTGCTATTCAGAGAAGCCTGTTCTGTTTCTGGGTGTGTTTGGTATGCATTGAAGTTCTTTCATGAGAAACCTTTTTATCGTTGTTTTATTGCAATTGCTTTTATGTCCTGAAACTTGAACCAAGAAAAGATGTCCTGGGTGTGTTTGGCGATTTTTTCCGCAATCAATAAGAGTAGGCGGGGCAAGTTGGAAACCATTTTCAATCAAATCTTGCTCTTGAGGGAAACCTTCTACCTTGTCTGAGATCCTCAGTCATTTCGTTCAATGAACGTTCTCCCTCCTTTGCTTAGTTTCTAATCATATTATTTTTGTTTTTCCTGAAGGCACTCTGGTACAAGATCATTGAGCTTAAAGTCTTGCCTCAGAAGCCATAACTTAGATCCATCATGAATGGCGATTCCGTGATCCTGGGTTTGCCGATTTTATGTTTCTTTCTAAGTATTTAGATTCTGGGACCTGAATTTCATTGGTGTTTTTTTTGTTCAGTTGCTCGCATGCGGATGCTCCAAATGATAAAATTACAACGTGAGGATGAGGGCATAACTTGCTAAGCAGTCAGCGGGTTTATTACCTTCACGAATAACATGTTGAAACTTTACCTTTCAACTTCTGCTCGAAACTTTCTTGATCCCTTATATGAACATGTGTTAAGGTTTCTTTCTGCCACCAATGCATGTCATTTCTTTTGTATTGTAAACTTTTAATTGTGTTTGCTGAGATGGTGGAAATTTTTTAGGACCCGCGAATGGCAAGAAATTGAGTTGGGCTGCTTCCCCTTCCACTGCTTTCAATCACTTTGCTACTAGCGGAGTTTCTGTGGCAGTGGCATCTGCAATTACTTATCCTTTAGGTTCTTTCTCTGTTTTCGTTTCCCTTTTAATAACTTGGATTTTGGTTTACGGAACCTTAGTTTGAGTAATGTACACATATGCTTGCCCATGATTGAATCCCATCAACGGTTTACCTACTGTGTTAAAGTAAGTGCAAGTGCTGTATTGAAGATTTATCATTTCTTGTACAGAAAAAAGAGTTAAGATGGTGGCTCATTGATTTGGGTAATTTTATATTTGATGTCACACAATTTTTTTTTAAAAAAAGGTAGATTGGATGTTCAGCACCTTGCAGGATCAACAGAGAATGCAGTTCATTGATTCATGATGCATGACAAAATGAAATAGGAAAGAGAAGATGAGGATGGAACCATGTAGTTATAAGCTACTTAGAAATCATCCATTTAGTGTAGCTGAAAGGCCAAATTTTGGTTGTAGGTTGAATTTGACAGGGAAAGCTGTCACTATCCCAAGTCTTTATTTATCAAGAAACTATAAATTTATAGTTAGCCAGGCAAATTAGCTGGAGCAAATGAAAATTTATGCTCTATTTCTAAGGAGGATTACATGCTTTGCATCAACGATTTGATATGAATGCTAAAGGAGAGGATTCATTGGTGTGTATTAGTTTTGGGTGTAGTTTTCGGATAGACATTTTTTACAGTAGAAGTTATTTAAAAAATTTTGTTAATCTTTAGCCATAAGTCAAGTATTCCTTATCAAAAGGGGGAGAATTCAAAGAAAGGAATTGAATATTTAGGCGTTGGAAATACAAAATAAATCGTTAAGATATATTTTTTTCCTTTGTTCTATATCCTGTGCAGATGTACTGAAAGTCAGGCTGCAAATGCATCACGCAGGGAAGTGAGTTCTAGGTGTGTTATTGTTATGATCAGTAATTATTTTAGTTGTAAATCATTGGACTTACAAACTATGCACATGAATGTACGAAGTACTAAGAACATGTTGCTTCTTAAGTGCACTGTGCCACCAATTTTCATTATATTTTGTTGTTTCTCATGCCAACTTTCCAAAACTTGATTCTTTTCCTCATTTTCCTATCATTCTTAATCGGTGTCCAACCTTTTATTCCACTTCCCATTTTTTTGGTTCCTTTTTGTTTGAATTGGGAGAGCTTACAGTCGATATTGGGTTTAGGTGAAGCAATTGCAAAATCTAGAGATTGTTTTTGAGACAATTCTTAATCAAGTTGTTCGGTTGGCAGAGCATGGTCTCATTCATTGTGATTTCAATGAATTTAACATCATGGTATGATTGGCTTTATTGAGGTCCTTTGTTTTTGCACCAGTTTTTTGCTAATTTTTTGGCATACTTTGTCCAATGGACTTATTTATTATTTTATGTAGTAATTATTAGCTTCAGCTTTTTGTTGACTCTAACTTCAATTTATTGCAGATTGATGATGACGAAAAAGTTACCATGATTGATTTCCCACAGACGGATCTGTATCACACCGTAATGCACAGATGTATGAACTTTTATTTTTTTAGGGTTTTTCCTTCCTTTCCATGCTTGCATAAATGATGTTGACAGAGATAATCATATGCCTTAGTAGGGTTGGCTCTGTTTTAATTAGAACATGAATTGTTGATCAGTATAATTACAGCTGTCTTTTATTTTAATATGTTTGTAAAATGGGCAGCCAGAAATTTATTATTCTCATTGAGATAATAAAATATCAAATATATGATTATATATGCTGTTTGCAGCCTTAGTGCCTCACTGCATAATATTTGTTGTATTGCAGGTACTTTGATCGTGATATTGAATGCATCTTTAAGTTCTTCAGAAAGATGTTTGTTGCTATTCTGCTGCTACTTATTTTCGAACTTGGTGGTTAGATGCTAAGATAGTTTTATGCTTGATTGATCTTTCCTTTTTGATGATTACAATTGTGCTATCAGGGGTGTGAACCTGATTTCAACAATGACACAAACTGTGATGTACATGATCAGTTTTAAGTGTTTTAGGTGAAGTCATTAATAAACTATCTTAAGAGCTGCCTTAGAAATGAATTACGTAATGGGAACAGGAAATCTTCTTTAAGTGTTGTATGGTATTGATAGTGTTTGATATGTGTTGGATAGAACATGACTCTTTTGTAAACTGTCACATCTGTTCTTGTAGATGATTTTTATTCGATCCATGTCTGTTTTTCTTTGGCAATGTTTTCCACTGTTGCCTGTAGAATCAAGTGCTTTGTTTATGCAGATGCTTCTTGTTTAATTGATTTGAATGGCTAATGTTAACTAGGGTTTTTAATATGGGAACTATAGCATCGTCCTATTTTGACTTGCTTTGGTAGTATTTATTTTTATCCTATATAAGCATGTTTTGTTCTGCTGAATTTTTGCGCCCTATATGTCTAGATGAAAATCCAATTGACGATCATGACAATTTCAAGAAGTTAAGTTGAGGTGCTTGATCTGTGTTTATAAGGCTTTGTTGGTCAGAGGTTGGAATAGTTACAACTTTGCACTTGTATTTTTTATTTTGTGAGTATACGAGTATGCATTAAACCTAGAAATCATATTTACTTGACATTTCCAGCAAGTTATTGTGAGCTTTCATCTTCATGGGGAAAATTGCCCCCTAACATTTCTCTATTCTTTGGGTGTATGGAACTTGGTAAAATATTGAACGCATACTTTGACTTTGTTTATTCATGCTTAATGTTTATCCTAACATTTTTTCTTTTCACTCTTTTTCATAGCATTTTGGATATCGTTTCTTGTGTTTGAACTTGTAACAAACTTATTTGGCCTTAGATATTCTTTCTATTTTCTCCTTTATATCCAATTTTTTAGATCTTATTGAATTGGGAAAAATCAAAAGCACAAAGTTTGTTAAAGTTTGGTCACTAAGCATACAAGTTGTAGGAAAAGAATTGGATGAGCTTAATACCATTTTTATAACAGATTTAAAAGTTTTGCAGAATATATGTAACAATTATTAATTATAAGTTTTCCGTGCAATGCACGGGACACTTCTAGTTGTTAGAATAACATCATGGCTGGCTACCTAGCCAAACTATAGCATACTCTTAATGTTCTTTTTTGTATCATGGATCAACCTTCCCCTCCCTTTATTGAGGGGGTTGTTGCTCAGAACTTAAATCGTTATGGCTTTGAATTTGCCTTGGATTAATAGTATCCGGTTCTTATTAAAACAAAACAGTACTTTCAATAACTACATTCCAGAGGTTCAAAAATCATGCTTAGTCGAACCAATTGACCCTTTAATATTTTATAAATCATTAACCAATATATTGCTTCCAATTTTATATTTTTCTTATTAAAGAAAAATTGGAATCTGATTGAAACTAAACTTTAATGCCATTGCTAATTCATTTAATTTATATTTAAAATATGACATGTTACATCCTAATTTTTTTCATAAGGAATAAATGAAACACACACAAATATCATTGCACATCCTACCACATGAGCGCACACAGGTTTTTAAAATCTGTTACCTCCTAATTATATTATATACTTGGACTCAATTCTAATCATTGAACTAGAATTAGATATTGGAAAAAAAGGGCATTAGATGGCTTTGAATATGAAGCCATCAAATAAATATTGGAAAAAACCTTTCAATAATTCACATAATATTATATCAAATACACACACATATTGATTAAATTAATATCATTTTATCATTTGTAAGAGAGAGAAAATTCCAAATCCATTCAACAGTCTGTGTTGCACTATTTATTGAACATCACTTGTCAATAGACAATGACGTTACATTGTTTATTAATTATAAATAGTGATTATTGTAATTTTAGTTGATAAAAAAATTACTCTACTTTTCAAGGCAATTTAATTTGAGTTTTTAAAATGACAATCACAGAATGGAAAACCCAAAACCCTTCCATGCATGTGATCATCGATACAATGCTCCTTTATTTATATGACACACATTTTATGTTGGAAAAGTGTGTGTTAAAAGAGAGAAACCCAAGTCCCACATTGCTCAAGTCAATGAGGGCTTGAGAGTATATATGTTAAGGAGTGATGTGGGCTTGTAAAAGGGCCAAGAGAAGAGGTGGGCCTTGCACACACAAGAACAAGCAAAAATGGGGCAACACAGTTAAAATCTAGCGTGTGTGTTCAAACCCTCTGACCGACGGGGAGACCTCATTGGTAGGCGATCTCGTAAGTCCTTTGTAAGCGTTCAAAGAGCTCTGGGGCCGTGCCCTGGCCTTGGTGGGGGGACTGGTGCCAAACCCACCTAAACCTTTATGTAGCAAAAAAAAAAAAAATCTAGCGATTCTCCCTGTGCGCAATAATTTTGTGAAAACATTTTGCTTACCAGAAAACCTTGGAAACTCACATAATGATATTGTTTACTAACGTGCTAACCGATGCTTAGTGGTGATAATTGGGTGTTAATCGGTGTTTGATGGTGTCCAACGTTAATCGGTGATAATGGGGTGTTTGATGGTCTCTAAGCGCCTATAAATAGCTTTCTCTCCTCCTTACTCTCTAAGCGTCTGCTTTTACCTTTCTGCTGTTATGTTCCTTGCTCCGGCGAGAAGAACCCGTTTAATCTTGGGGAGTTGCCGTCTTGTGGCGGAATAGCTCTTTAGGGAAGTGTTTACGGACACGATTCGAGTGACATTTTTACTCTCATGCTTTGTTGTGTTGCAGGTTCAGTGCTAACAAACTAAAGAGCTATGGAGTCACAGGGAAATGATGCGAATTCCGGTGGGTCTGGAGGTAACATCCCCGCTTCCGTCCCTATCGCTGCTGTGCCACTGGCCAAACCATTTCCAGATATCTTCAAGATAGAAGTGTTCGATGGGAAGAACTTTAAGAGGTGGCAGGAGTGTGTCTTCTCTGTTCTGGAAACGCATGGAGTTGCTGTAACGTTAACCCAAACCCAACCTGCCGATCAAAGCCAGAGGAGCACCTGGGAGCATGCTAATAAGGTCTGTAGACACACCATCATTAGTACTTTATCTAATGATCTGTTCAATGTGTACTGTGTCTACAAGGAAGCGAAAAAGATATGGGACTCATTGATGGCCAAGTACACAGCTGAGGATGCTGGCAAACAGAAGTTCGTTGTTGGGAACTTCTACAAGTGGGAAATGACTGAGGATAAGGACATTAAGGTGCAGATCAACGAGTACCATAAGTTACTGGAGGAATTGTGTGATGAGAAGATCAACCTTCCTGATGAGTTCGTTACTATAGTTCTGATCGAAAAATTGCTGGATTCGTGGAATGACTACAAGCAACAACTCAAACACAAGTAGAAGTAGTTGTCACTATCAGACCTTATCACTCACATCATCATAGAGGACACTAACCGGAGGGAGACTCAAGCTGCAAAGATGGCATCCAAAGCAAATCTGGTTGAGACAAAACCACACGACAAGAGATCCAGGAATGGTTTTAAGAAAAGACCTGATTACAAACCCAACCATTCTAACCCCAAGTTCAAGAACAAAAGCTACTGCTTTGTCTGTGAAAAACCAGGCCATTATGCTACTCAGTGTAGGAAGAGAGCTAAGAATGATAGTCCTCCTAAGCCAAATGTAAATCTGGTTGAAGGAGATGATGGTGATGATGAAATCATTGTTGCAGTGGTTTCTCAAGCTCTCATTGTTTCTGATGTGAAGAAATGGGTGGTAAACTCTGGGGCTACCAGACACATCTGTGCTAACAGAGAGATGTTCACCTCCTAAAAAGAAAGAGAAGAGTGTGTGTATCTCGCTGACTCTCAAACTTCCAAAGTTCTTGGGAAAGGGAAGGTCGAACTTAAGCTCACATCAGGATAGACCCTGTCACTCAATGATGTTCTTCATGTGCCTGATGTTAGAGCAAACTTAGTGTCTGTAGCTCTGTTGGGAAAAGCTGGGGTTAAGGTGTTATTCGAATCTGACAAGGTCGTAATGACAAAGAATAATGTCTTTGTTGGGAAGGGTTATTGTAACCAGGGACTGCTCATCCTGAATGTTGAAATGAATGAAAATGCATCTTCTTCTGCTTACTTTCCTGTGTATATAATTGATTTGTATGATTTGTGGCATGCACGTTTAAGACATGTTAATAGACAATATTTAAAAAAATGCATAAGCTTGATTTAATCAGTATAGATAAAAATGAAATATCAAATAAATGTGAAATTTGTGCTGAGGCTAAACAAACCAAAAAAACTCATTTTTCCACCCAAAGAGAAACAAAATTACTTTCTTTAATACATACTGATTTAAGTGATTTGAAACAAACTATGACAAGAGGAGGAAAAAGATTTTTTGTAACATTTATTGATGATTTTTCTAGATATACTAAAGTATATTTGCTGAGAAATAAAGATGAAGCTTTTGATAAATTCCTTTTATACAAAGCAAAGGTTGAAAACCAATTCAATAGAAAAATTGAAAGGGTCAGATCAGATAGAGGAGGAGAATTTATTTTATTCAATGATTTTTATAAAAAGGAAGGAATTATTCATGAAGTAACTCCTCTATACTCACCTGAATCCAATGGTGTTGCTGAAAGAAAAAAATAGAACTTTAGAAGAGATGATGAATGTTTTGGTTGTAAGTACATCTGCCCCAGATAACTTGTGGGGTAAAGCAATTTTATTTGCTTGCTTTTTACAAAATAGAATTCCTCATAAAACGTTAGGTAAGACACCATATGAATTGTGGAAAGGTTTTGTACCAAACTTGAATTATTTAAAAGTGTGGGGGGGTGTCTTGTGAAAGTGTTATTACCTAAACCTAAAAAGAGAAAGATTGGGTCAAAACCTCTGATTGTATGTTTATTGGGTATGCTGAGAAAAGTGTTGCTTATAGATTTTTAGTTTTGAAAAGTGATGTTTTAGATCACAATACTGTTATTGAAACTAAAGATGCAGAGTTTTTTGAAAATGTTTTTCCTTTAAAACCATCTCAAAAAGTTGAGAATCTACCTACCTCCCATGAACAAAACTTAGATGAAAATTTAGCTAAAAGCGTAAGGAGAAGTAAGAGAGAAAGAAAAGAAACTTCTGAGAAAGAAAAGAAACTTCTTTTAGAAATGATTTTTACACTTATTTAGTTCAGGAAGAACCATCAAATTTTTATGAAGCTATTTCTTCTCCTGATGCTAAGTTTTGGAAAGAGGCAATTAAAGTTGAAATTGATTCTCTTAAGCAAAATCAAACATGGGTTTTAGTAGACTTGCCTCTAGGAATAAAACCCATTGGATGTAAATGGGTTTTTCGAAAGAAGCTTAATCCTGACAGAACCATTGATAAATATAAAGCAAGACTGGTAGTCAAAGGATTTTCCCAAAAATAAAACATTGATTATTTTGACACATTTTCACCTGTTACAAGGATTTTTTCAATAAGAATTTTGATTGCTTTGGCTTCAGCTCATAAGTTTCATATTCATCAAATAGATGTTAAAACAGCTTTTCTAAATGGTGATTTAGAAGAAGAGATTTATATGAAACAGCCTGAAAAGTGTGTTGTTCCTGGGCAAGAAAACAAAGTTTGTAAACTTGTAAAATTTTTATATGGTTTAAAACAAGAGCCTAAGTAATGGCATGAAAAACTTGATCAAGCATTATCAAGTAAATGCTTTTCTACTAGTGAAGTAGAAAGATGTGTTTACACAAAAATTAAAAATTGTGATTGTGTGATTATTTGTCTCTACGTGGATGATATGCTTATTTTTTGTACTAGTCTAAATATGGTGATGGACACTAAAAACCTTTTGGATTCAAATTTTGATATGAAAGACATGGTGAAGCAAAAGTAATTTTAGGTGTTAAAATCATAAGGAGCGAAAATGGCATTGCATTATCTCAAGAACACTATGTTAAAAAAATACTCAAGAAGTTTGGATATTTTGATGAAACCCCTTTGAGCACTCCTTATGATTCTAGCACAAAATTAGAAAAACATAAAGGTGATCCAGTGGCTCAATCTAAGTATGCACAGATTATTGGAAGTCTGTTGTATTTGATGAATTTCACTAGACCAGATATAGCATATGTTGTGTGTAGATTGAGTAGATATACCTATTGTCCAGGTGATGACCATTGGTTGTCTCTTGTTAGATTCATGAGATACTTGAGAGGTACTATGAATTATGATATATTTTATAGTGGTTTTCCCGCTGTATTAGAAGGATACAGTGATGCTAACTGGGTCTCAGATTCAGATGAGACTAAATCCACTAGTGGTTACATATTCACCCTCGGTGGTGGTGCGGTAACCTGGAGATCATCCAGGCAAACTATCTTAACAAAATCCTCAAGGGATTCTGAGTTTATTGCAATAGAGCTGGCTGGCACTGAGGCTGAGTGGTTGAAAAACCTCTTAGCAAATATTCCGTTAGGTGAAAAACCAACATCTTTGGTATCTTTACATTGTGATAGCCAATCATCTATAGCTACGGCTAAAAACAAAGTCTTCAATGGGAAGAGTAGACACATTCGATTGAGGCATAATATTATAAGGCAGCCGCTGAAGAATGGAGTAATCTTAATCGATTATGTGAGATCAAAAATGAATTTGGCGGATCCGTTGACAGAACCCCTAGGGAAGCAACAAATTATTGAAACATCGAGGGGAATGGGACTTAAGCCAATTTGAAATTAACGATGATGGTAACCCAACCTTTGTGATTGGAGATCCCATGAAGAAGGTTCATATGACTAAGAACAAGTCACTTTTTAGTTCTGCTAGCACCAAATTATTTTTAGCCCCTTCCTATGGTTTGAGAAAGTGCTAGAATGCATTGATAGAGAGGCTGAGCAAAGCTCTTAATGATTTCATAGTCTTTATGGATGGTGTATTCATTACAGATACACTTGATGAAATCACCTAGATGAATGTGAAGTGGGGCCGCTTCCATGAGACCGTGGCAAAGTCTCTAAAGCAGTCATTGAACACTAGGCGCACGCATAGCCGTTTAAAGCACAAAACCGCCGATAGCAGTAGGAAATGTGGGGGTATATTCTGACTAATAAGGCCTCTATTACACAACAAAGATTTGTTGGTTCATAGAAATGTACGTTTCACTAACATCTCTGTATACTAAAAATTATTGGTCTAGGTCTAGTTCATAGTCGAAAGACACTAGATTCGAAACTTTTATACTCATGTGAAAGCTCAAATGATAGTGACACTTTTAACACATGTGGGGGATTGTTGGAAAAGTGTGTGTGTTAAAAGAGAGAAACCCAAGTCCTACATTGCTCAAGTCAATGAGGGCTTGAGAGTATATATGTTAAGGAGTGATGTGGGCTTGTTAAAGGGTCAAGAGAGGAGGTGGGCTTCGCGCACACAAGAACAAGCAAAAATGGGGCAACGAAGTTGAAATCTGGCGATCCCCCTGGTGCGCACGAATAAAATAGGCACTGGATACTTTTGATTTTTCAAAATAATTTTGTGAAAACATTTTGCTTACCAGAAAACCTTGGATTTTGTAGTTTAAAAAACTTGAAACCTTTGAATTCAAAATGTTCGGGCCTATCAATTCTTCATCCCGGATTTTTGCTTGCGGTGTTGATCCAGACTTGATTAACCATAACACCATTGTCTGCCAACGTTTGAATATTAATCCCTCATAATACCGTTGTCCGCCAACATTTCAGTGTTAAACTCACATAATGATATTGTTTGCTAACGTGCTAACCGATGCTAATGGTGATAATGGGGTGTTAATCGGTGTTTAATGGTGTCTAACGTTCGAATGTCTCCAAATGCCTATAAAAATCGGCCTCAACCAAAGAGTCCAGTGCACCGAGCTCTCGAGCTTCCTCTCCTCTCTTCCTCTTTGCTCTCTGAGCATCTGCTTTTACCTTTCTGCTGTTCTGTTCCTTGCTCCGGCGAGAAGAACCCGTTTAATCCTGAGGAGTTGCCGTCCTGTGGCGGAATAGCTCTTTAGGATAGTGTTTACGGACACGACTCGAGTGACATTTTTACTCTCATGCTTTGTTGTGTTACAGGTTCGGTGCTAACATTTTATAATTTATTTTTTATAAAATTGAGAGTCATGTTAAGAGGGGTACTAATTTCAAATTTTAACACAAGAGTTAGATAACAAACTAATTTAAGAATATTGAAAAAATTAGTTAAATTAATTATTGATAGTAAATGTATCTTGACCTTTTTAAAATACCTTTTTTTAATCATGTGCTCTCTGACTACTTAAGGTATCCTTTTTCATGTGTGATCAATATGCATACTTAAATTTAAGAGGCAGGCTACGAATCCTGATCCAGCTTTCAGTAAAATATAATTGGACTCATGTACAAAGATACCCATGAGTTTTTATCGTAAGTACGTCCAGCATCATATACTTTTTGAATGTGCAAAAACATACATGAACATATAAAATGTGAGTAAAAATATCAAAACCGATAAATATGACATAACACAATTACATAGGACCCTTGCATATAAATATACAATGATATTATGATCTTAACTTTTTATTTTAATTTTGAATTTCATGAATATTTCTCTAACTTCTCTCAAAATATTTAGTACTGAAATTACCTTTTGAGGAGTTCACGGAACCAATATAATTATATAATATCTCCTTGCAGCTGCACGAGACTTGCAAAGGCCAAAAGCAAAATCAAGGCTGAGGCATCACTCTCTCTCTCTCTCTCTCGCGGTGCTTCATAAGAACGGGGACTCTCTGTGACTGTGAGAGGTCAAAGGGCTTATCAGAGAGAGCGGGAGGGGGAGGAGATGGAAGAGAGTCTACTAGCGAACGAGCAAGAGGAGAAACCAGAGAGGCTAATCACATGGAACAGTTGGAGTCAAGAAGTGAGGAGAATCGTTTCCATAGCAGGACCTGTCATTCCTGTTCTCTCTTCTCAATTCTTTCTTCATATTATATGCATCATGATGGCCGGCCACCTCGATACGCTCTCTCTCTGCGGCACCGCCTTAGCCATCTCCATCGCCGGCGTCACCGGTTTCAGTTTCCTTGTACGTACTCCTCTCTCTCTCTCTCTATATATGTATATATATAATTAAACTTCTCCTTCTATCATTCTTTATCTTCGCTCCCATTCATTATCTTCTGATTTCTCTCAAGTTCAAGGATGATTATGAATTTATTTAATTCTTTCGTTATTTTTTTGTGCGTTTTGATTCTTTCTATTTTTTTTGTCGGTTCTGTTTGGAACTTTCAAGTATCAACCATGGTGGGTGCGTGACTGCGAATTGACCATTTTGCGTTTAATTGTTGTCACTGTGTCGTTTGATACTCTTCTGGGGGAAAACTGTATGGTTAAATATTACTCGTTGGATATCTTTCTTCTTTATTTGCGGCTCGAGCACGTTGCGCATAAATGATGTTTGATTAACGGATTGTTTGGAAGCACCGTACAGAAGTTTTATTACAAAACTTAAGTTTCAGTTTAAAATTAATTTTTTGTACAAATACAAAAAAATTTTAATAACTAATTTTGATATAAAATGTCGGTTTGAAACCTATATTTTGATAAAGCTATTTTCTTGTTAAATTATACCCTTTCGCATAATAAATTTTCTCTTTTCTACTTTTTTCTTTCTCTTTCTTCTTTCCTACCTATTTTTTATCTTGAACTTCGTAAAAATAAATAACTTCCCAAACACAATCTTTTAAAACCTAAGTTTTAAATCCTAAGTTTTATCTCAGAATCCATAAAAACTGTTTTTCAAAACCTAAATTTTATCTTGAAATCCGTAAACGTACTTCCAAACGAGCTCTAATTATTTGCCCTTATCTCTTTGAGTTGGTCATTTATTTTCCTCATCCATCCACAAAATTTACAGGAACCCAAAGTTTTGAAGTGATTGACGTATACAGCTATAGCATACACCAATATTGTGCAGAGTTCAGTCCGAAAATGGTGGAACCAAATAACCAATTATGTGCCCACTTAAGGATCAAAATTCAAAGGAAAAGCTTTTGTTTTGTAGCTTATACAAATTATGTTAAATTCTCCAATCGCATATAATTAGATGCCTTATTTTTGAGATACTGTCATTGAAATATAAACTGACATGAAAAAAAGGACACATGTCCAAATGTGATTAAGGGTTAGTTTGGCATCAAGGTTTTGAAACCTAAGTTTGAAACCTAGGTTTTCTGTTTCATACTCTCTTTTTACTACTCTTTCTTACTTTCCTCTTTCTTACTTTTTCTCTCTTTCTCTTTCTTACTTTCCTCTTTCATACCCACTTTTTCTTACTTTTTTACCTCGAAATCTGTAAAAGCTATAACTTTCCAAACATAAATCACATTTCAAAACCTAGGTT
>JANTPZ010114371.1:0-20571 GCA_025593235.1 Vachellia pachyceras
TTCCTTGCGCTAATGGAGAAGCCATGGTTGAAAGTGGGTTCTTGAGCTTATACACTTCTTCTACACCGTCCTGCTTCAGCCTTCAACATATGGTTCGCGAGGAGATTAGCCGGATTCTCCAAGCCTACGGAGACGAGCCTTTGAGCTTGACGATCACCGGACATAGCCTCGGGGCGGCTCTGGCGACTCTCACGGCCTATGACGTACAGACGACGTTCGACAGGCCGGCAATGGTGACGGTGATATCGTTCGGGGGGCCGCGGGTGGGTGACCGGAGTTTTAGGGAGAAGCTAGAGAGCCAAGGGACGAAGGTTTTACGTATAGTGAACTCAGACGATGTGATCACGAAGATGCCAGGATTTGTATTTGAGAAGAAGCGAGAGGGGATTATATGTGCAGATGACGTGGCTGCCAATGGGAGCGTACACGTGGCTGGGCTTCCGAGCTGGATACAGAGGCGGGTGGAGGATGCACAGTGGGTGTACGCGGAGGTCGGGAAGGAGCTCCGGTTAAGTAGCCGGGATTCTCCGTACCTTAGAGGTTTTGACGTTGCCACGTGTCACGACCTCGACACCTATCTTCACCTCGTGGATGGCTTTGTTAGCTCTAGGTGTCCCTTCCGAGCCACCGCAAAGAGATTCCTCCGCCGGTGAAACTGAAGTTTTTTCTGTATATATTGATTTTATATTGTGTATGGGTATATAATTCAATTGGGAGCTATGAGACTTTTTGAGGCTTCATGTAATTTTTAACCCCTCAAATTTACTCTCACTTTAATTTTAGTCCCTTAAATTTAATTTTATTAATTTTGTGGCTTTAGTTTTTTCTGTATATACTCATATTATATTGTGTATGTGTATATAATTTAATTGGGAGTTATGAGACTTTTTGAGGCTTCATATAATTTTTAGCCCCTCAATTTGACTCTCACTTTAGTTTAAGTCCCTTAAATTTAATTTTATTAATTTTGAGGCTTAAGTTTTTTTTGTGTATATTTAAATTATATTGTGTATGTGTATATAATTTAATTGGAAGTTATGAGACTTTTTGAGTCTTAATATAATTTTATCCCCTTAAGTTTACTCTCAATTTAGTTTAAGTCCCTTAAATTTAATTTTATTAATTTTGAGGCTTAAGTTTTTTCTGTATATATGTATATTATATTGTGTATGTGTATATAATTTAATTGGGAGTTATGAAACTTTTTGTATTGTGTTATGTGTATATAATTTAATTGGGAGTTATGAAACTTTTTGAGGCTTAATATAATGTTAGCCCCTCAAGTTTACTCTCACTTTATTTTTAGTCCCTTACATTTAATTTTATTAGAAATATTTATCCATATAAATCTGGACTAATGTGTTTTTCGATTGGACAAAAACCACTAGCTTTAATCCTTTTTATAACCCTTTGGTATACTGCATATACAACACTTTTTTTTATCCGAATATTTTGAGTAATTGAGACTTTATGACTATGGTACCAAATATTTTGGGTGAGTCAAACGACATTACCCATACACATTAAGAGTTTGTTTGGGCCCAAGTGAGGGCACCAAGGGAAGCAAATTAAGAGTTTGTTTGGATGTAATTTTGAAAATAGCTTTTATAGATTATGAGGTAAAACCTAGGTTTTGGAGAATATATTTTGAAAAATAGCTTTTACAGATTCTGAGGCAAAACCTAGGTTTTGAAAAGTGATTTATGTTTGAGAAGTTATTAGCTTTTACGGATTCCGAAACAAAAAAGTGGGTAGAAAAGAGAAAGAATGAAAAGTAGGAAAGATGATAGAGAAGAAAGAAAAAGTAAGAAAGAGAAAAGAGAAAAGAGAAAAGAGAAAAAAAGAAAATGTAGGAAAGATAAAAGAGAAAGAATGAAAAAGTAGGAAAGAGGAAAGGGAAAGAAGGAAAAAAAGTAGGAAAGAGGAAAGATGAAAAAGTAGAAAAAAGTATGAAAGAGAAAACCTAGATTTCAAATCGAGGTTTTGTAACCAAAATAGCTTTTGAGAACAAAATTTTCCTGGACAAAACCTCGGTTTTGAGGTAAAACCTAAGTTTTGAAATCAAACCTAAGTCTCAGAATGGGTTTCCAAACAAACCCTAAAAGTGTGTGGTAGCACAGACCTAACTAATAACCTTGAGGAAAATACGAGTGTAAAAAGAAATAAAAGGGACCAAAAAGTTGCTCAAATTAATTGAAATTTTAGTATTGTAAGTAAATCATAACATTCTTTGATCAAAAAAAGCAAAAAAAAAATTGAAAAATTTTCAAGGGATATAATTGCTTTTAGAACCAAAAATGTTTCATACAACATTTACGTATAACTGAAATTCTAACTACATTATTTCTTATCCAAACGATGCTCTCATAAGAAGAATTTGTCATACGGAATTTATAAAATGAGTTACATTATTTACATTATTTTTATAAATATATTAATTTTTTTTCTAAATACATGTATCGTTTTACTGAAGATAATCTTATTCGAGGTATTGTTTGGTATTAAATATAGACACCTCTTTACAACAGTTAAATATAACTTAATAACGTTAATTTTTGTGGCGGGTCACTTTATTTTTGCATATACATAGGTAAAGGTATTAGGTTGAGTTATATTTAACTACCTTGTATTTTTGCTCCAATTTTAAATGTTGACATTAGAATGTGTGCTTATGGTTAAAGATACTATGTACTTGATATTACTATTTAAAATTTGATTTTTGGGTCAATTATATGACTAAACAGGATTTGTTTATAAAATATTTTTGTAAATGCGTAGTTGATTCATATCTAAAATCAGCGATAGATTTAGCGATAGAATTATTAAATATGGCGATGCTAAATACACATAATTACCCATTTATCGACGGAATATAATGCATTTTGCGACATAATTGTCAATTTAGCGACAGACACATATGGAATAATATTACCATTTTAGCGACGGAAAATTCCGTCGTTAGTTCCGTCTTTAAATTAATGAGGGAATTTTTTGTCACTAAATTACCAAGGGAATTGAACCATTTAGCGACGCATTTTTCCGTCGCTAAATGGCACTTTTCTGGTAGTGAATATGGTGTGTGACCATGGTATAGGAACTAGGATCGAATCGATAGGTCAAGAGGGAAACTAATGACCCAGCCTCTAGTCTAGCCTGATTTGGGTTTTGACCCCAGGTTGGGTCAACCTGGTGAAACCCAGACTAACCTTAGGTAACAGGGGTCAACCTGATCGACCTCCCAGGTTGGGTGGGTCGACCATGTTACTTTTTTTTACAAACTTTTATTTTTTTAAGAAAGCAAAATAATTTTTTTAAATTTGAAAGGTAAAAGAAATAACAGAACCCCTTTCACACATAGGACTGTCGGGTCTGCATCTGCTCATCTTTATTTTAATATTCTTTTAAAAAAGTATGAATTATTTTAAAATTTCAAATTTGAAAGTTAAAAAATAAAAAAAGAACCCCTTACCATATATAGATTTTGATATTTTGTTTGGATGAATATTTCGAAATTGTAAATAATGTTAGATAATAGATAAATTATAAATATATAATTGATTTGATAATTATTACTTTGTTAATAATGGAATTTACTAAGTTTTTTAAATTTTCAATTTTAGATATTTTAATTGTGTCAATATGTGATGAGATTTATTTTTAAATTTTTTTCATTCCTCACTAGTCTGATCCCCGTTTTGACTCCGATGGACCTACTGACATTTAACCCACTACCTTGTCCGGTTCAGTCACTAGTCCGATTTTTTGTACCTTGTGTAGGAAACACTTTTAATAAAAGCTGACTACTGTACCTTAACCCAATATGTATTTTGCACCAAATTTTAGGGAAAAAATTTAGCTCAAGATAGAGATGTTGTTAATAATTGGTCAAAAGATAATATTGAATCATTCACTACTACAGAGTATAATTTTGGCTCCTGAAATTCGTGCCTTTTTTAAAAATAGAGAGTAAAAAAATGAAGATGACGAACTTTTGGCGCCCTATTTACCTTAAATTTTTGGCGCCCTTTTCACCATGTAGGGCGCCTAACACTGAAGGCGGTCACTTTAGGCGCCCTATCTAGAAGATAAGGTGCCTAAAGTGTAACTTTTATTGCCCTATATGTTAAATAGGACGCCAAAAATTACATTTTAGCGTCCCACTTTATCATAGGGCACCATAAGTTCACTTTTGGCGCCCTATATGTTTAATAGGGCACCAAAAGTTTTTGGCGCCCTATTAAACATATAGGGTGCCTAAACCCGAGTTTGACAGACAAACAAGTTATTAATTTTCAAACGTCAAGCAAACAGACAAGTTCTTAATTTTCACGAGTCTCGATGAAGGGCAGAGATTGGAAAGACGCCAGTGTTTGAAATCTGAAACCAGAAGAAGAAGCAATCTCAGAACTGATATCGGGGAGCGCAAAATGGAGTATTGAGTCGGAGATGGGAGTCCAAGTTAAAGGGTCGGGGTACTACAAGATGGGTGTTCTTCTTCTATTTTGTCTGTTAATATTCTCAGATTCGCAAATTGCTGCTGCTCAAGTACAGGGGCCTGGCTTCCTTTATACCAGGACCAGAGGAAGATGTTCTCCACAGTAAGATCTCTTCTCTCAACATTTCAATAGTTATATATGAACATTCGTATTATGTTACGCAAATGACCTGAAGTGTCAAAATGAAGGTTCTGGAGTGGACGGAGGGAGAAGTGGCCAAGAATGGTACCGAAGACATCGACGGTGTGGAAGTTGTTCGGTTCCAAGACTTATGAACGGTGTAGTTGGGATCTGACGTTGGCAGAGGCGACTGTGAGGAACGACGAGGAGAACACGTTTGAAAGGCTGGTGAAGGAGGCGAGCGCGGTGCTACTGAACTCGTAAACTAGAGAGGGTTATCTGTACAGACCTTGGCAGGTGAAGACTCTGCTCATTCAGGCATTGGTGTCGGAGTCGGCAGCTTCGTCTCATGTGAAGCGCTTCTCATCAGCCAACCTGGTGTGATCTTATTGTTGATGGAGTGCATTTTGCTCACTTTGGTTGCAACTTTTTTTTTCCGGTGAAATCCCTAGTTGTAACTTTCACTTTGGTACTCATTTCCACTACAAACTGAATTAAAAGGGTTAAATAAAATTTAAAAAAATACCTACGGTGCCCACGTAGGCCTATCATACGGCGCCTTATATCATATAGGACGCCGTAGGCCATAACTTTTTACTTCCCTCACATAGACACCCCCTTAGAAAGGGTGCCAATTTGGTTCAAAATATAACGTAAAAAGTACCTTTTGTAATAGTGATTCTTCAAAGTCTATAGAACGATTAGACCATAAAATAGGCTCATGTTCAACTTTGAAAGGCTGATTTTAAATGTCGTCATAATATAATAATATCATTTAAGCTTAAAAAAGTATCAAACGATTTAGACCATAAAATCATGTTCTATGATTGATCGGGCAACAAGGTTTCTAGATTTTAAACTTCATTTTGAACAAAATAATTCCAACAAACAAAATCCATAAATCCAAAAAGAAAAATTGATAAAAAAAATCTCCCACCAGATAAGTTATTATCCAAAATGCTTGTTAAATTTTATTTACCAACAAAATTGGGTCTAACCAAAGATATTAGTCACTCACAGCATAACGAACCAATGTTTGAATCCCTGTTAAGAGATATATCCACATTTAATGTCCGACACTCCCTTAAACATGATTATGTTCGATAAAAGAATACCGATGTTTAGCAAAAAAAATATTTTAAAACCCAAGTGCAACATATCTTTTGTGAAAGCAACAAATGTTTAATTATATGTTAAACGAAAGGTATTTACACGTATTTAAACATATGTTGCGTATAATTAACCGAACACCCGCTCGATAACTTAAGTTCTCATTCATGTACCTTTAGAGATCATAAATTCTTGTAATGGAAGACTTTTAAAACAATTTTTCCATCCAAACATACACACACATTGAGGATTATCTGTTTAATTATCAAACACACGCCAAAGAAAAGGTTGCTGGAACAGATTCGCAGATGGATCATACGTTACCTACACACACACACACACACACTCACATATGTATATATTGGAGTGACCTTGAAAAGGCAAAACTTGTTTGGGTGGTATATATACACATAGTGAATATATAACGTAATCGATCCTATAACAAAGAATATGAACTCTCCGATCTTATATTGACCAATGATCATAAATCAGATAATTTTGATTTTCTCAGTACACAATATATGTATATATGTATGTACAGATACACGTACACACAGAGCACCGACCCTAAAGTGTAAAACTAAGAACACTTTCTGCTACAACTTACAAGTAATCTCTCTCCTTCCTTCTTTTGTCTTTGTTATTATCTAATTAATAAGGCAACACTTACCTAACAGTGCGCCGTCCATACCAAACCCCACACGGACGTCGATTTCATGTGGATAGACCAGAATAACCTTGACTTTATTTGTGTGTGCGCTTGTGTGTGTGTTTTCATTCTACTTATTGCTTCCTCGTCTTCTTCGCAATATGGCCAAACTTACCTGGACGCGTGATCATGTCATTGTTGAACTCCAAGAATAATAGAATAGGACTCATTCATGTATAAGTCTCAAGCATCATAGATATAGTCTTTGACCACACTTTTCTCACGACTTTTCAACCAAAATTACACTAAGCCAACGAAGAGATGAGTTATATATGTGTGTGTGTTTCTTTTAAGTCACGCTAAATTATTAAAGTTATATTATGAAAAAGGGTTAAGGTGTATTCGACATCCTTAAATGTGTTTTTAGTGTGTCAAGTGCGTCAAGTATTGTGAAGCATGTTAATCATATTTTCTTAAATATTTTAAAATATTTAATGTTACTATTTGAGGTTATGTTAAAAAGTAAAAGTATTAATTTGGTGTCATCATGATCTGTTGTTTTTTTTCACTCTAATTCAAATAATTTTGAATGATTAATTATGGTAGTATATTTAATCAAATTTAATAAAATTAAAAGTAAAGTAAAAATTAATTGTATCGACCAATTTATTCCTCTTTAAATTAAATTATTAATTCATTAATTTTCATGTGTACATATTTATAATTTTTCCCAAATTATGTATTTAAATGTTTTAAAATTACTAAATTAGTAAGTGTATATTATTAGAAAAATGAAATATAATAAAAGCGTTGGTAAACTAATTTTTATTGGGAAAATTAAAATAAAGAACAAAGAGAAAACAACATTTATTGTAAAGCATCGCTAAAATTGTAATTAATTGAATAACCAAACCTCAAATTATAAATTTAACATTACTAAATCACACTAAAAATGTGTAATTTGCCGCGGTCACTTAGTAGCGGTTCTGAAAAATGCTACTAAGTGTATGATTAGTAGCGGTTATTAAACAAACAAATACAACATCACAACGTTCAAGAGAGGTGATGCGTGAAACACACTAGTGGCAGGAACAATGTGCCAAAATAGCAACGATTGTTTGCGATGGTTATGAAATAATAAACCGCAGCAAAATATGAACAATCCATAATAATATTTAGTAGTGGTTTAAGAACCACTACAGACCGAGAAATGTTCACAATTCTACCATTGTTATTTGTAGCTGTTGTTGATGTCGTTACATATTCAAAAGGTTGTGTTCTCCTTTTGATAGCGGTTTAGACAAATTGCTACTACTATCTTCGTTTTTTGAGACAATATTAGGATTTTGTAGCGTTTTGAGTAACGGTTTTATTAAAAAACCGCTACTAATTAGTAACGGTTTTCAAGAACCGCTACTAATTAAGTGTCTATAAATAGATCCTCCTCATTTTAAAACGTTGCAAAAATCATTTCCTTCTTTTCCTATCTCAATTTTCTTATTTGACATTGCGGATGTTAGTACCTTAAAGTTTTTCAATTTAAACTTTTTATTTTCTTAAATAATTTATTTTATTTTTATTTTTGTTTATTTTTTATTTGATCCATTTTTAGTTATAATTAAATTTATTTATTTTAATTGAATTCATTTTATTTTTTGTGATAATTTATTTTAATATAGTTTTTTGTAAATAGTTTATTTTTAATTAATTTATTTTACATTTATTTTATTTTTATTAATTATTTCAATATTTTTATTTCCTTTCAATTTATTTTTTATTTAATTCATTTAATTATAATATATTTCTTTTGTAATTATCTAAACATTAATTACTATATTTATTTTTTTAATGTTTAGTCTGATGGTGGTTGTAGGCCTGGAAGGGCTCCAATGAATCCCGATGATAAGATCCCGATATTGGTGGGGTTGAGGTAGAGATCCCAAAAACTAGTGGCGTTGAGGCGAATTCGGATGATACTTATAACATCAGCATCAATGATTTCGTGGTTGGTGGGATAAACATCTCAGTGAGGACGCTGAGAACTTTGAGGATGAAGATATGGCCATGAAGCATGGATTATGGCGCCCTTCTACCAACTAGTCCACTAGTTTTGACGTGGATGTTCAAGGTGAGTAATTTAAATTTAAACTTTTTATTTAAATTAATTCATTAATTTATTTTGAATATTAATGATAAAATGAAATGTACGTGCAGATCCAATAGGGGGATGGTGAGGAGGAAGTTCACATTGAGAGATGATCCCTAACTCAATGCTGGGCAGAGGATAATGGTGCCGTGGAATGACCTCACACAACAACCCACCAATAAAGGCGGTCAGCTGTACAACCGCTACTTGGCTAAGTAATGGGGTAATTTCAACCAGTTTGATATCAGCACCTTGACGTGGAAGAGGATTTGGCCAAGCGTCAAGGATTGAGTTTGGGAAAATAAAGTTAAGGTGCAATTATTATATATCTCTTTAAATGAAATTATTATTTTTGTGTGAAATGGTGATTAACTTTTATTTCGAAATTTGTTGCAGATTAAATTTGTTGTGCGGGATGCGCATAAAGATTATTCTATCTCCAAGATGGGAGAAGGGTGGAAGAACAAGCACAATTGCCATAATTAAACCTTACACATTATCTACTGCATATAAAATTAAAAAATAATTAAAATTAGAACTAAAACTACCCATAATTTACATGAGGCATGATCATGTCACTTTTTGTTAATATTTATTTTTCACCAACTTCCATATTCATATAATCAATATATCATTTAAGTAATTAATATAACACAAAGTTGCTTGATGTAAATTATCAACATTAATATCAATTAAAATATTTTCATGAAAATAAAAAATTACATTCATTTTATATCTTTTCATAATAGAATAGATTATCTGAATTTTTAAATTTTATTAAAAGTACATGAATTTCTTGAACTTGCATAAATTTCTTATAAATAAATAAATACTATAAACTAGTATGAATTGTTTGAACTGCATGAATTTTATTCTACTAGACTTATATATATTCTCGTTTTTTTTTTGAATGAGACTTATATAGATTTGGAAAATTTATTGGGAGGTCCCAAATAAAAAAACTTATTTAATGAATGGTCCCAATTTTTAAAATATTTATCAAAAGGTCTCATTGACAACATGAGGTCCTATACATTGACAACATCATGCGCTATATTGACAATACCTTATGTTGTCAATGGGACCTTTTGATAAATATTTTAAAAATTGGGACCATTCATTAAATAAGTTCCTTATTTGGGACCTCCCAATAAATTTCCCTAGATTTTCTTTAACCTATATAATAAGTTATAAAAGATATTGAATTTTATTAAAATTATGTAATTTTATTTTTAATTAAATTATGTGCTGATTTTTAAGAAATATATAATTTTAAAAATGACAAAATATAATTCTTTTCCACACGCACACACATTAGTTTTAAGAATATAATGTGAGGGATAATGTAGGAGAGAAAGTAGAAGTTGTTGTCGCGGGTAATTTAGTATTTTTAATTTTTTTCTTTTCAAATAATTACAACTTTTATGGCCCTTTCCAATAAATATTATTTCTTCCAAGTCCTTCGCTTTAATTTTTCATACTTTTTAAACTATGTTTATGTTAAAAGGGGTATTTTAATTTGATCCAAAATATATCATTTAACAGTTCTATCAAGAATAAAAATAGGGAAAAAATGTGTTACGTGACTTTTAGTTTTATGGGAGGTTTATAATCATTTATGACTAGTCAGCATTATTTGTTATACACTTTCTAATTAAATAGATATCAATTGTTAAAATTTTTTATGAATGCTCAGAATCTCATACACCCGGTTTTTGTGACATTCTAATTTTTATTTTAATAATTTAATTATTATTTAGAAATAATTATTATTTAGAGAATTTAATTATCATTTAGAAATAATTATTTCATGATAAAAGTAATTTTTCATGTAATTATTTGAGTAAAAAAATTTATATAAACTGAGTCATATAAATAAAAAAAATTTATAAGGTGATAATGAAAATAAATTATAAAAAGGGAAAGTGTTGGAATGAAAATAACTAAAAAATGAAGAATTTAAAGGTGATTGTGTATATAAAAAAAATAAAGAAAGAAAAATTTAATAAAAAAAGAGATAAAAAGAGAGAAAACATAAATAAAAAATAAAAAGAATAGGGATGTGGCACGTGAGGGTATTATTTAGATACTCTCACGTCAATCAATTTCAGCATTCGAATTCGTCTCCTCCTCCGGTAGCTTCCGCTGCAGCATTAAGTATATTTCATTTTGTCATCATTTATATAATCAAAATTATTTCTTTTCAATTAAATTCATTCATAAGAGTTGTTTTAGATGATTTTCTATTTCTAATTATATTAATATCATATTGATTAGATGACATTTTAGGATTAAGGGTTGAGATAAATATTGAATTTTGGTAATAATTGTCTTAATGAAAGGTAGAAGGGGATTAATGATTAATTTTCCTTAATTTGGATTTATAATTTGACTGTAGTTATAATTTAAAATAAATATTTAATTTAAATAGTTTATAATTTATTCTATATAGAGTGTTTGCACTGATTAAACTTGTGCTAAATAATTTATTAATGTTGTTAAAGATGTTATTGAAGTTTTGATCAATTGAAAATGTTGAATAAATTAAAGACTTATAATTTAACAATTTTATGATGAAACCATAAACATTAAATTGTTGGGGATTTTTAACAATTTTATGTTATTGAAGTTTCATTTGATCTCTTGGGTGGAGAAGAATATTTAGATTCAGATTAAAATAAATTGATGAATTTTTTAAATTATGCGCTCTAATTGTTCAACTGAGCACTTCAATTGAAGTTAATATGCGCTTTAATTGCTCTATACTTTTTGTTTAAAGATAAGCATGATGAATTGTTTTAGAACTTATTTTTGGTAGAAGAAATTTTGATTCAATGTATTTGTGGGGATTGGAATGTTAGATGGTATTAAAGTAATTAGGTTGATTTGTTATGATTGAACTTGTGTTATATATGCGGTTTCCTCCACTATTGATCATAGTTGTTGGGCTTAATGTGACTCATACCGCAATGGAGAGTCAACCTTGACCCAAGTGGGAGGCCAACTTAAACCTAAGTGGGAGATTTGATAACCTTTGATTCTAAACATAGGAGGAAGAACGAAGGGGAACTGGTTGGATTAATATGGTTGTTGGACCTTAGTTGGGTTGCTCAAGATATTAAGCTGGATCCACATCATGGAGCATTATGGAGGAGTAGGTGTTGGGGTTGGAAGTTATAGAGGAATATCAAGATCTTCCAACCCCTATCTTGGGTCCGTCGAAGACATTTAACTCGTGTAGTTAGAAGTATACCTTTCTTAGGCTCATTTTGATGTTTGAGCATTTCTTTTCCTTTCTTATTCGATTTCAAGAAGCAAGTAACTTTAGTCGGATCCCTCTACTGGTATCCATACAAACAACTTTCAACATGAATGGTGTGCTAGCACTGAATGTCCGACTCTAGGATCAACTCTTTAATCTCATTTTTCTCTCTTTTTTTCTTATCGCGTTTTCTTAACCATTCTTGAAAAGATCTGATTGCCTATTTATAACTCGTCAAAGCTATCCTTTTGAATTTTGAAATCAATCATCATCAATTTCAAAATTCAAATCATATCAGATTAATTAGCATTAAATTGCCCTTTTATTATAAGAAATTTAAATAAAATTGGTTTAATTTAAATACGTCAAACTTTTTTAATTTAAATAATTTATTTCATTTAGATGAGGATTCAATGATGTTTAAAACCATGATATTATAGTAAGATTTAATCTATTCTTATAAATTAAATCCAAGATATTATTTCTTTATCACATATATGTTTTTATATATTCGAAATATATATAAGAATATATATGTATGTAATATATATCCACCCTAGATTATTCATTGAATCCAGACATACCTTAGATTCAATAAATATGGATATCTTAGCTTGTGGTTGGCTACTTTTTGTGTGTCCATGTAGGTCCATATAAAGTTAAAAATGGGTTAATGACTATGTCGGCCTACAAGTTGCAAGTGGTCTCTAGTAAGACATTACTCCTACCCAATTCATATGAGGATCTATAAACCGATACAACTTATCATACAACCACATCATGTCTCTTTTGTCACATGATATTTTGGTCAATGATAGGGCATGGAGATTGCCATCTTGTTATTTCTGACTGTTACATTCTCGATCCCTGAGTAGTCTGACTATAGAAATGGAACTTCCTTTTCATAGTAGGATGTCATACATTTCTCAAAATCACTCATCAAGGGATCCAACAATATCTCTCTACTAATATGAATGAACTTTTAACATTTTGATTGTTATCTTGAGAGATTATTTAAATGAGTTGAAGATAAATTTTTCATTCAAATGAGAAAAGTGATTTATTTGAATGAATAGTTGAAAATAATTTCTCTCTCTCGAGTGAATAGTTGAAATTTTTATTGTTATCTCAAGAAATTATTTGAATGAGTTGAAGATAAGTTTTTCATTTAAATGAGAAAAGCGATTCATTCAAATGAATAATTTGGTTAATCTATCACATCTAATTTGATTTTTATCATTCCTTATACTGAATTTATTAATACCTAACGCATAATTGTCAACATTGATATAGCATAATTTGATTTATTATATTAATCATGCCATATCTATAAGATGGAGAGTTTGAAGCACGTCTACACGATTGAGGGAGCAAGTGGTAACGAATTGGTCTGACAAATGAGGGAGCAAGTGGAGCAAACTAGTTGGAGAAAAGGGGGAATTAGTGGCAGCTAACCCATTAGAGAAATGAGAGAGCAAGTGAGAGATAACTCGTTCGAGAAATTGGGGAGTATGATCTAAGAAATAATAGCCCTTCCTCTTCTAGTTTCAGTTCATGATCCTTCCTCACATTTTTAATCAACCCTTTCTTTTCCAATTTCAATTCTCACTCCTTCCTCAAATTTTTTAAAAATCTTCTTGGGCAATGTTGTATTTTCCTTGACATTTTGAAATTTCTGTTTGGTCCAACATTTTGATTTTGGAATATGAAAATTTGAAATACTAATTTGTCTTTTTTTACAATGTTAAAGGTTTATTTCCGTGGTTCTCCCCACAGTTAACTACTAAGCATTATTAGCCAATTAACCTGGTCTGATGGTAGATTTTGTTCTGAAATTGATGGGAAAAAAATCAAAGTTTGAGTGCAACCAAGTCTCTTCTTCTTCCACTCCTCTATTTCTTTCAATTTCCTTCTTTCCAGTTTCTCTCACTCATTGATTTGTAGAGCATTCTGGTCTCCCTCTTTCCCTTACACTCTCAAAGCTTGAACAAGAGCTCCCACTCTCCTGAAGTAATCTCTTCCTCTTTCCTCATGCTTTATCTTCTTAGTAAATTTCCTCAAATCAATGTATATCATGGTTTTTTAGGAGTTCTCTCTTCGACAAGTTTTTGTTTTATATCCTTCACCATTTTCCTTCTTTTCTTTCTCCCTTTCTTTCAGATATAAGATAACAATCTTCTTCTTTCTTGAGTTCCTACATTTTTGTGGTCAACTTTTTGTGGATAATAACCTGTTAAATTATACAAGTTACACCGGGTTTCCCAAGTTAACATTTTCCTAAGTTAGCTAGTCAATAGAAATAGCTAAGTGGTCGGGTCATCGGTTTCTAAGTAAACCAGGCTAGTCCAATTTTCAAAAACATGGCCACCATTGAAAAAAAAAGAGGGAGAGAGAAAAGGAAGAGTGACAATGGAGACCAAATGAGTTGACATGGAATTACTGATTTTAATGATAATGTGACATGTTTTTGAGTGTCATGTGTATATATTGAGTCCTAGAAACTTCGAGATGCCTAATACTCTTCGGTGGAAACTTCCAAAAAAAATTTAACATTTATAAACCTCTAGGTGTGTTTTACTAATATTGAATGATTAAAAAAAGCTAAAATGAGTGTTTTATTCTTTCCATACTTCATAATTCAAAATTCATTAATCATGAGGAAAATCATTCATGTCTTATTTATTTGATTATTACAGCTTCAATGTACTTATGTTGCTTAGAGATTGGGTTATCGAGTGAAAATCTTCCTTTATCAATAACTATAAAGTAAGCGTCAAAATCTCGAAAGATTTTCTTTCAAACTAGTTTTTGAGCTTGGAATTGCCCAAATCCAAACTTATACTATATATGTATTACTTTAAAGGTTTCAAAAGATCTTGAAGTTTGTAAACAACAAATTCGCCTCCATGAGTGCATTGCATAACTAGCAATAACAATTATGAATGTCAAGGGAAGAGGGGATAAGCTTATCATCATTACTATAGAATCACTAATGGTTGACGCTTAATACTTGATGGTTATAAAAGAAACCATCAAATATAAAAGAGGTGGAGTTAGTGTAAATAATTAACGGTTCTTAAAACCAATTGTCAAGTATTTAAATAAATATTGGAAAATGACATATAAATCACCTAGAAAATATAGAATCCCAGAATGGTTATTACAATTTTGAAAACCCCAGAGTGGTGATAGTTCCTCACCCGTCCTTAGCCAAGCTGAAGGGAAATGACCTGAATGCCCCAATCGCTTAAAAAGACAACAACTTCATGATGTTTGCTTGGCGGAAGAATGGAGAAAAACACGATGAAGAAGTAATGTCCAGCATGGAAGGAAATTGAGGTATGGAATTTTGATGCCGTCAATGATCTTCTCCTCTCCAAACTATCTAACACATGGGTATTTTGTTGTTGAGATTAATGGGTATTGGTTGTGGGTAGCTGGTTTATTCAATAAGGAGGAGTTGAGTGTTGAGATTAATTGAACTGGAAGGTTGAATGGCATGAAGATGTTTAGATGCATCATGATGGGCAATAGGGAAAGAGTGGAGAATTTGTAGGTAAAAGCCAAGCTGAAACTGGGAAGCCCTAAACTATAATCATGAAATAATGAAGTTAGGGTATATTTTTAAAAAGGACATGATAACAATATTATAATGCGGTTGTACTGAAATGATTTGGGAAAAATGATTTCTTAATATTGAGGAGCAGCGGGTTAATTTATTTATTGAAAATCACCAAGGTAGGTGCAAAAAATGATTTATTGGCAAAATGTTAGAAATAATGATTTCTTAGTGTGAAACCTTGATTTTTGTGTTGTAGATGACCAAGGTAGATGGACTATAATATTGGCTCTCGTTGTTGCCAGAAGGAGTTGTTTTGCTTTTTTTTTTCATGTAGAGGGAAAATTTTTTTGTAATGATGAAGGTGAAAGTAAGTATAATGGAGGTAGTGTGAAGGTTAAAGTGATCAAATATGAGATTACATTTGATGATTTGAAGGTAATCATAGGAAGATGGACAAGTGATGATGGAAGTAGGTGGAACATTAAATATACCATAAGGCTTGATGATAGGACATTAATTGATCTTGATAGTGAGGCTAAAATTGAAAATCTATTTTGGCATAATTATAGTAGTGCACATGTGTATGTATTGTGTGAAGAAAATGGGAATAAAGAAGTGCCAATGCGTGATCAAGATATGTAAGTGTGCAGATATTGATGTTTGAAGTTGATATTTGCCATCGAGAAATTGGTAAATAATAATAATTTATTGTAAAACTTGATGTAGGAATGATAGATTGTTGACATTGTCATCTAAAGTTTTTGGACCTCCATTGAGTTTGGGCAATGATGTGGAGCCTATGTGGGATGAAAATGGTGGTGAAGGCCTAACTTCTTAGGCCATTGTTGGAGGTGGTCTAACTCAAAGTGTAGTTTGTGGGGAGGGAAATGCCACATAGTAATGAGATGAGTTATGACAAATGCATATGCATTTAGGGTAGCTTTGTTCAAGTATAGCATTGTGCACAAGTTTGTTCACAAGTATCAATGGAATTGCAGGAATAAAATCTATGTAAAGTGTAAAGTACAGAGTTGTCCTTGTAAGATCTGTGCTAATGCAATAGGTAAGAGGACTCCAATGCTTCGGGTGACTAAGCTAATTAATGAGCATGTTCATTCTATCCAAGACAATTTATAGGTTAAGTATGGTGTGAGATCCAGTTTAATAGCATCAATAGTAATTGAGGAGGCAAGGAACCGTATGGACAAATCCCTAACTGACATCAAGATGACACTACAAAGGGAGATGGTGTAAATCTAACATACAAACAGGCATATCAAGCAAAGGAGAAGGCAATGGAAGACATATGTGATAGGCCAGAACAATCATACATGTTGATACCATGGATATATGAGAGAGGTTAAAGGAAACAAATGATAAAACAGTAGCTGAATGGGCAATCTATAGGGATAAGTCTAAACGTGTCTTTATTGCGTATGGTTCTTGTGTAGAGGGCTTCTTAGAAGAGGCTAGACATATACTATATGTTGACAAAACTTATTTAGGTGGCCCATATAAGGGGATGCTACTTGCAGCATCATCCTATGATGTAGATAAAGAGATGTTGCCATTTGCAATAAAAATTGTGAAGGGAGAGACATTAGATGATTAGACTTAGTTTATGTATATGATTAAACATATTTTTGGCTCTATAGATTTGACTATTGTGTCTGACTGGTACAATTCAATCATAGGTGGTGTGACCATAATTTTTTGGTAGCATATGCACGTTTATTGTTACAGACATGTGAAAGAGAAATTTAGTGTAAAGGTGGGTGAAGTGAATAAGGGGAGAGGAGGACAAGTGGTTAAGGCAAAGAAGATGCACTGATGTTGATTGACAAAGTTGCATATGCTAGATTGTCAGATGAGTTTGAGGAGACGATGCACCATATAAGCCAATTCGCTCCAAAGTTATATGATTGGATTAATAATTAAGGAGATGTGCATAAGTGTGCTATGAGTAAGTTTTCATACAAATGATGGGACAATGTCACAAATGTTGCCGAGTCATTCAATGCTTGGATGATGAAGGAGAGGAAGCACAACATAGGATAACTAATTCATGAGCATCGTGAGAAAGTAGCCAAGAAGATGTATGCATCATATATGTTAATGACAAGGTGGAAGAATTGTGTAGGACTAAATATAGAGGTGAAGGTACGGGCAAATTTCCTACATCTAAGTATATGTGGGGTGAAGATTATGGGTATGGAAGAATAGGTGTGCATACCTCACGTGGAGACTAGCGGGTTGATCTTGCATTACGTGAATGCAGTTGTGTGGCATGATAGATGCCTGGAATTCCATGTGCACATACTTGTGCAAGTATTAAAGTTGTGCATGTCAATGTTTACAAATATATTGATCCATGTTATAATATTTTATCCCAGGCAAAGATTTACAACCACAGCAGGTGCCAATTGTAACAATTGACATGCCCAACCTCAATGATTACACATTTTATAACATGCATAATATACCAATACAGACTTTTTGCAGTCACCATCTACTTTGTGACCTCCAGGACAACCAAGATGGAGAAGACAAAAATCACAGTTCCAAATTAAAAGGATGTACCATTATACAAGATGCCATGAGCTGGATACACACAGAAGACCTGTAAAAATCCTAACCCAAGTTGGTTGTCCATGTCCATATCATATGACTATTTTTTTATATGTAAATAGCCTTTCCCTTCACCTAGGGTATCCTCCATAGTGTTGTTATGCTTTTACCTTGACCTCTCTTGCTAATTGTACCGTGGTAAGCTCCTTAACTACAACCTGTGCAAGTATATTGTGTTTGTCATAAATCACTTTCATCAACTAGTCATGCAAAGCCTTCAACTCTTGCATTGTGGACACATTTCACATAGTTATAACTTTGACTTCATTTTAGCAAATTATAAACCAAACACTTTACTAATTTAATCTAAAAAAACATGCTCTCTATATGTCGATTGTGTCTCTTGTCATTTCCCCTCCATCAAGATGCCCATATTGCTGGTCCTCTCTTGATTCACCATTTTATTGATCTTTTCCTTACTCCAGAATTCAATGGGGCTTGTAGACTGATGTTTTACACTTTTTTGGAGTGGAAAATTTTCTACTAGATACAATTGAAACAAGATAAATATGGTCAGTTAACAATATCTTCAAAGTGGATGATTCAATAATAGAAAGTAACATAAATAACATACCATCAACAAGTAAAGGTAGCCACCAACATTGCAGCGCTTTTATCCTTCATTATTCTTCCTATACACTTTGATATAGTCGCTCATCTCTTTCCATAGGTCCTTCATAACAAGTGTCGCCTAGTCAAAGTTCTGAAAACCCTTTATTGTGCAACGCATTACTTTCAATAACTTATCACTAACTCTCCCACTCGAATTAGGGTATAGAAAAACTCCCAATCTATACATTATGAACAAGAAATCAAACTTTTCTCCCTTGACCCCTAGTTTTATTTCATCCAATATGCTTGTATGGCTCTTTCTCCTATACTCTTCCATCAACCTTTCACATGTTGGATCACCATCCTCAATATCAACTCTCACCTTATCCCCATCATGAGATATGCCTAACAACTTCTCTACATCTTTAGCTTCGATTTCATGAGTCTTCCCCCTTATCCTAAATTGATAAGTTAGTGGGCCATTTGCTTTAAGCATTATAGCAATAAGGTTATGCGGAAGTCTATCTAATTATACCTTTAACAGATTACCAAAACCTATTATTTTAACCTTGTTTTTTAAGCGTTTGTTATTGATAAAGCCTTGTCGTGGGGCTATCAAATAAAACTAAGCTAGAATGCAATATAATGGCACTAACCTAGGTCGATCTCTACGTGGAGCCTAAATAGAATTACTAATAATCAAGCGCAAATAGCAAATTAACCAAGAAATATCAAATGTTTTTTTTAATTAAACTAAATGGATGCAGTTAACTTCTATAAAGTGAATGTCCTAAGTGATTGAATCCACTAACCTTCCTCGCCCAATTTTAATATTGAATTCTCTTTTTAACTAAGCACAAGGACTAACAAAGACCCTTTGCTAATCAATATTCCTAATCTTTTAAAATAATCTAAACCTCGACTCAATTAATCAATTAGGAATATTTAAAGTGCTTAGCTTGCGTTAGATTTATAAAAGATCCTCTTTACATCAAATTAATTCCTATAACCCTAGCAAATCAATTGATTTCACGAGAATAAAGGGAAGTAATCGAATAGCAAAAGAGCTATAGTCCAACTACAATCCAAAGTACCAATCTAACACAAGTATTACAATCCAAATTATATCAACCGATAGTAATCATCTTTCATACACACAAATCATAACCTCTAGCAACCTAGAATTACAATTTGCATATACAAAGATTAGAAAGTGAAATTAAAATTTAGAGAACTCCCCTAATTGCTCATGGACTCCCGGTTAGCTTCATCATCACCGTTGGACAATGCAATTAGCCACTCATTGTTGGAGAATTAAATCCCTTGCAATCTGGAATTTTGTGGATCATCTTCTGCTAGTGCAAAAACTGATGAAGAGAGACAGAGAATAGCAAATGGGCGATGTGGTGAATTCTTGGATGTTGAACAGTGGCAGCTCCTTATGAACGAATGAGTGTATCGCGGTCTCTAGAGGTGTGTGTTTATGGAGAGAAGAAATGGTTGAATAAAGAAATTGAAGGACAGTTTGTGTGTGTGAGCATGGAGGTGAATGAGCTTGTGGATGATTTTTTTTCTGTGTGTCCGCTTGGGTGATGAATGGGGAATGAAGGAGGTATGGCAGCGCTCAATGGGATAAAGATGGAAGAAGAGAGGAATGGGAGTGAGCGGTTGTAAGGTCCGAGGGTTTTCTCCAATCGAATCAGGATGCGTCCCTGTATTCCAGCACAAGCAAGAGAATTTCCCCCTCCCGACGACGCTGGAGTGGTCTAGAGATAGTGGCTGCGTGATCCAATCCCCCCAAGGCGTCAATTCTTGGATTAATCTCCACCTTTATCTTTTAGTGGCCTCCTCCCTCACATGTGCGTGGCTTGTGTATTTGCTGGATCAATTCGGTCACCATAGCCCACATTTGGAATTGATGAATTAATTCCTCCCCTTCTCCAGGTGTCTTCTTTTTTGCTGTCTTTTATGAGTCTCCCTTTGGGCTCCAAGTATATGCTATAATTTGGCTCAAGCCCATTCCTTAAACCTGTAAAATAAAACACA
>JANTPZ010114375.1:0-24754 GCA_025593235.1 Vachellia pachyceras
TCATTTCAATTAGAATTTTGGGTGAATTTACAATTTTTTAAGTATGTCATAAGGTTTATTTCTATGTTGATTGATATTGACCAATAACTAATTATATTTTTCACAAATTATAAGGGGTACCTTATAGAAGGAAAGGTTTGGGGGATTAAATGCATATGTTGAATGAAAGGTCAAGAGGATCAAGAGGGATCCCCCAAAAATAAATAAATTGAAGTATTTTTATTAAAAGGAATATGTATCGCATAACACTCTTAGATTATACAAGTGTTTACATGGAATAATGGATAAATGATTGAGTGCGACAAAACTTCTATCACATACTTACCTTAACTTATTTAAAATTGGGTCCGTTTAGTAAAGCGGTGGAGAAGTACTTTTACCATTTACGAGGTAAATGTGTGAAAGAAATTATCTCATTTTACAAAAAAATACTGTTGAGAAGCTTTCATAAACACCCCATATATCACATTAGATTCTGAAACAGTAATCCATATTAGATTGGGAGGGGAGGTCAATTCAGAAGAAGATAGCATGAAAGGGACGAGAGAGCACACGAGGGGTGTCTCTTGTGGGTAAGAGTGAATAATGGATAGGTGGGGCCCACAAAACAGTGTTTGAAATAGGTGGAGGCCTAGAGAGGGTAGGGCACTCGTGCGGTGCCCCCCTCCCCCCTTCATTGCCTATCTAACCTTCCAACAAGACCACCCAACCGCCACGTACGCTTCGTAAGATTCCATGACCGTATATCTAACCAGACTAATCTATACCCTGTTTGGTATGATGGAATTGGGCACATGGAAATGGAAATGGAGTTCAATTCCATCATACATGCATGTTTGGTAGGATGGAAATAGAATTTTCCATATCCACCAAAACTTACTTTTTCAATTCCATCTTTCAACCTCAGTTTTGCAATTTCAGCTCTATAGAATCCATTTTTTCCATTTTTGCCCTTCACATTCGTTCGCCGTCTTCGACCATCACGGCACCAGCGAGCGATGATGGCACCTTCGGCGACGGCTTCATCTTCGAGCACGATGGGTTCAACCGTTCGATATACCTCCGACGACGCCTTCGTCTTCGAGCACGGCGCCTTCGTCTTCGACCATGAAGGCTTCGTCTTTGGCCACGATGAAGACAACGATGAAGACGGCGACAGCGACCTCAGCAATGAAGACGAGACGTGATTTTTTTTGTATTTTTTATTTTTAAATATAAAAGGGTATTTTAGTCTTTTTATGTAAAAATAGGATTCCATTTTCATGACATACCAAATGTACTTGTAAAGCTCATTTCCATTTCCATATCCACCTCCATTTCCATTTCCATTTCCATATCCATATCCATTTCCATTTCCATCAAAATCAATTCCAGTGTACCAAACGAGGCACTACTAGTTCAGAATTCATAAATTCCTCTCCTAAACCCCCTAGATTCAAAGGGATGGATCTAGTAGGCTACACGAATCCTGTGTTAATAATGAGTTTGTTTGGAACATCGTTTTTAAAAGTCAAACTCACGTTCAATAGTGTTTTTTCGTAAAATGAGATAATCTCCTCCACATATTTACTTCGATTTGTGTAAAAGTGCTTCTCTGTCGTGTTTCCAAACAGATAAATAAGAGTTGTAATTTATTAATATAAAAATTATTTCTTTGGTAAGGATAAATATCCTTCTACTCGAGGCAATTCTGTTTGAGACACTATAGCGCTAAATGTAAACACATCTCATAGTGGATATTTGAATATTGACTTGTCATGTTGTGAATGACTTGTTCATTCCACTGGACTCAACTCTTGTTGATATATAAAAACTCTTTTATAAGTGAGGGATTATAATTTTTTTTGGATACAAGTATCATTCTATCAAAGATAATTTTGTTCGAGGAATTGTCGGACACTTATATGAGCACCCTTTCAACAGGAATTCGAACCCTGATTCACTACATTTTGATGGGTTAACTCCTTCCATTAGACCTAAATCATGCTGCCAAGAGATTATGAATTTTATTACCTTTGTAACCTTGTATTACTAGGATCCATCCTAGTAAAGCTAGAGCAATCCAACAACAACCAGCAATAACAATAAAAAAAACACTGAACATCAACCCAACACATAAAAAAAGTCCCATCAAAACACAGAAATAAAAGTGAACAAAAACTTCCTAACCTCTTTGAAGAATTGCCACGATCTTGATCAGAAGAATGGGATTTTGGATAAAAACTCAGTTAAGAAGGAAGAAATAAGATTCACGAACTTACCAATGATGCACAGACAATCCCATATTAAAGAACAAGTTACGAAGCCTATTTCAATCACACCACCTACTCTTTTGAAATTCAGCTTCTAAGATTTCTTTTTGGATATAAATTGAAATTCAAAAGAGACTTACAAAAAAAAAAAGGAATGGCATTATCCTTCATCGATCGTTGCCTCTTGAATGAAAGGAGGAGATTGATTAAGAGTACAAAAATTTGCCTTCCATCCAATGTGAGTATTTCGTTATTTGGTATGTTATGGATACAGTTTCCCTAAGATATGTGTAACCACAAACTGCCAATCCCCATGAAGAGTACACCAAACCGCATGTGAGTTTGTTTGGCAGGACGTTTGGAAAAGTCAAACACACGTTCAACAGTGTGTTTTTCCGTAAAACGAGATAATCTCCTTCACATATTTACTTATGCTTGCGTAAAAGTACTTCTCTACCCCGTTACCAAACCTGTACACTATATCTTTTGAATGGATAATCCCTGTCACACCATTGAAGAGCCAAATTAACTGCTCCTATACAGTCAGAGAGTAAAATAATTTTTCTATATAGCCTTTAAACCAACACGAGCTAAGACAACTTAATAACTACAACAACTCAATGAAAACTCTAAAAGTTAAATTTCATGAGAACAACCGTCACTATTAGATAAAAGGAGGGCCATTATGCTTTGGAGGTGTAGGACAAACATATATAAATGATGAGATTGCCAGAATGAACTTGATTTTTTTTTCGGGACAAAATGAACTTGATGGAGGAAATAGGGTTGGGGGATAAGTTAATGTGTGTGTTTTAAATAATAGCCAAGTTCAATGAAACACAAACAAATGACAAAAGTCTTTGCTTCATATATAATCATACATATTCATCCTCTTGTTTCTGGCACTTTTCTACTTGCTTCGTACGGTCCACTTTGTCCTTCCTTGCCTCTTATCTAAAAGTGAATCAAACCAATTTAATTTAATTTGTTTGGCGTCCATTTTGAAACCATGGTTTTAAAAATAGAACAGACAAACACCCTACAAAATTTCAACGAGGAAAAAGAAGTTTTTGAAGCAATTTAATCAGAACTTTTACAAAATTTTATGAGCTAATGTTAGCTAGTTAGGCTGAATGATGGGATCTTGAGTTCAAAGCTTTGTGTAAGAAAAATATCGATCATGTGTAGGGATACATGAAAATGTAGGCACTTCTCCTAATGGAATTATAACATTAGTTTGTCATGGTTGAAATTTTTATTTTTTTCAAACATATAAATTTGTTCAAGACATTGTCGGATATTACTCAAAAGTCTTAATGTTAAATGAGGAATATAAATTTTTTGTTATTTCTTACACTAAAACTTATCAATGCACGCTTATTGAACTTTTTGGTAATTAATTTTCTTCCTTAAAACCACCGTAATTTCTCATAATCTTTTTTTTTTTGTTAAGAGCATGTATACTTCTGTAGGAATCAGTTATATTTGAGGCACGTTGATTTCTAATTTTAAATAACATAATTTACTTTACTGGGCCCAAAAAAGACTAACTTTTGGTCAAGTCCAGTGGGCTGTTAGAAAAGAAAAGTCGCATGTGGACCCACAGTTAATCATGTAATGGGCTAAGAATGTGAAAATTAGTTAACGTAATGGTTATAAATATCCTGTTTATTTACCTGAATATATATATATATCCTGCTTTTTTGCTTGAATATATCTATATATCCTGCCTAAATGATGAAAATTATTATGTTTATGTACAATATTCAAGTTCTTGATTAATTTTCATTATCGTTAAGTAGCAATATGATGAGGTGTAAAGTATAAGTTATGAAAACACACAGTTAATTATATATCATTGTTATTGTCAATTAAATAACAAAATAATGTTAATGAAACACACACACTCCCCCCCCCCAAATGAGAGGATTTATCAATTATTCATATGAGGTCTTGCCTGATTCATTTGCATTAGATCCTCGGAAGTTAATATATAAGTTGTTTGGTTAAATTTATATTTAAAAAATACGATTATTTGTTTTTTTAAAATATTTTTATTTGAAAGACAAAATATTAGGAAAGTTGAATTTATTTAGATATTTCTCTTTATGTCCCTATTATGATGCATCTTTTAGAATTTAATTACTTTTTTTTAATATCAACCCTAGTTAAAGTTATTGACTACGATGATAGAGAATGTAATACAAATTTTTTTAAAAAATTCATTTAAGTACAGATAAAACCAGAAATTAATTCTATTTTTAGGTCGAGTTAATAACTTAACCATCTTCTTTAATTATAATAAAGTCACTTTTCTCTACCAGCTTATAATAAAAATCATATATAACTTAAAGTACTAATGATCAATAAGTTACTTTTCTCTGGTTATGAGGGGAAGTGTAACTTCTTGAGATGTTAAAATTTTTAGCCAACTAAGCAAATTAATTTCATTTCTTCCTATGAATTGAAGTTAATAAAAAAATAGGATTTTTCTAGTAGGACTCAATATTTGAAATTAATTTCTGGTACCCACTATTCGAAAATAAATTCTTGGTGCAATTTTATTTTTAAATTATTTTTCTTGGTATCAATAAGTATCTTAATCTTAGTTATTTTGGGCGCAATTAGAAAAGAACTTTATGATGCTCGATACAACAAAAATCACATTATTATACTAGGTGCCACTAAAAAAAATAAATGGGAGAATTACCATGAATATGTTTCAATAAAGTGACATAATTATTAAAAAATTCTAATGGTAAATGAGAAGTACAAACCTTTTGAAATATTTTTGCCCCGAAACTTATCGTTATTGCATGTTACTCAATTGTTATTTAATGTTTGAGTAGTTAAATATCTTTTTTAAAATTTTGTAGTAATTCCCCAAATTTAGGGTGCCAACAAAAATTAATTTAAAATATTGAGTGTTATTGTTACTCCAGCCTATAGTGACATGCTACTTTATTCCCTTTTATGCTTCTTAAGCCTAAACAATATATTAAATGATAATCAAATCCTTTCATACACTCTTTTGCTTGATTTAACAATTCAGAAACTACAAAAAAAGAAAGGATGTGATGAGTTACTTAATTTGGGTAAAAAAGGGCATAAAGACATTTATATAAAAGCTTCCATATGAATGCCCAAAATGTCAATGACGTGCCCTTAATGTTTAACTTTACATGCGAATTTTAATTTGAGTTAAGTTTTTTTAAAATTTCTTGAGGATCAAAATATGGATAATAATTAAAGTTGAAGCAATATATATATATATATATATGGAAGAGACAACATCCCTTGAAAATGTGATCATGTTTTTCTCTTGTTTCGCCTTATTAGACATATCATGAACTTGTCAACTTGGTGAAATAAATAGGGTTTTAGTTGTGCAAGTTTCAAAACTGATTGATATTATTTCATATGTGCTATGTCTTTCTTATCCAAATTGTTTCTGAAATTTCTTTGTCACACTTTGAATAATCGAATAAGCCATCCTTTTCTCACTTAGCTTATTCTTACAAATCTATAATTTTCAATAAGGGGACCCTGCACTCTGAAACATCAATAACATAGTTTTTAAAAACAAGAATTTATGAAACAAGTCAAACTGCTAATAATTTTATGAATAATGCAGTTTTTCAATAGTTTTTTTAAAAACATTTTGAATAAATTGTAATTGTCAAATTTATGAATCATGCAACTTAATTTTTATCAAACATGGAATATTTAATTTGTGGGTCCTTTGTATTGTACACAATTTAATGAGTGAGTTACACTATTTATTATTCATGAATATATAGTAAAATTTGTTATGAATTTTATGTAAAACCATATATATATATATATGATTTAATCCATGCAAAAATTATTTTGTCAACTTGAATCCTTGAATGTTACTACCTTTTAGTTGATCCATTAGTTTTGATCCTAAATGGCTTTAATTCACTTTTATCTTCACAACATTTATAAATTCTTAAAATTATCACTAATAATTCCACATATTAAATGAGCCTTTTAATTAGTTTTCAATTTTTTTATTTAATTTAATTATTTTTCAATACAAATGATTAGATGAAGTATTATAGAAAAACAAAATATACTTTTATAAATAATTAACTTAATTTTTAATTATAAGTTAGCCATCTAACTTCTATGTCTAGAACATGAGGGAGTATTTTTCAGTTTGATACCCTATGAATAAAATAGTTATTTATAGCAATATCTCACATATATAAGTATTGGTTTAATTTTATCAAAAAGAATAATAATAATTTTATGAATAAATTTCTTGAATTTCCTCGGAGTGACACTAAAATTGCATTAATTTTAAATTTCTGATTACCAAAAAAATTGCATTAATTTCCCTTTGCTTGCAAATCTAACAAAAATATCTTTTAGAAGTCAAAACTAAATTGCACCAATTTCCTTTACTAAATTATATAAAACTCCTTTTATCTTTAAGAGTTTACGAAAATATCATCTTTAAACAAATAAAAAGTTACATGTGAAGGATTAAATTAAAAAGTATATATAAATTCAAGAAACTTTAGAATTGATCCAATTCTACTCATGTGAAGCATTAAATTAAAAAGTATTCCATATGGGAATCACCAAATTCCCATAAATACACACTTACACACATAAAAAAAGATTGCATATCCTGTTTGAATCTTCTTAGGGATGTGTGTGTTAATGGCCATCCTCTAACATTTTGATTAATTGATAATATTATTTTTTGTGTCTTTGGACAACTATTTGTGATATTTAATTACCCATTTTTTATTATATTTATTATTTATGATTAAATCGTTTGCTACCCTAAGTCTATATATAGCATGAAATCTCTCAATCTTTTATATTTAATTTGCTGTAAAGAAGAAAGAGAAAAGATCGAAAAGCATGTAGAATGTGTTAGGACTTATTTACCAAAAACAAGATCCATCTAATCTTCTTTTGTAAAGTATAGTGATTCTTTTGCCAGCCACTATAAGTGTGATTTGGTATATCCTCCTTGATCTCAGTTAATTAGGTTCATAAAATCACTTAAAGATTATAATCCACATCCATATATGGTTTGTTAGAATATGGTTGAAGCAGCCAATTGTGCTAGTGGGGCCAAATAAAAAGAACTTTGATTTTTCTTAAAGAAATAGAAAAAATCATATTAAAAGACATATATTTAAGCTAAGTGAATTCAAGTTAGTTTCGTGCTTGGCTAATTAAATTAAAATTGTAACCATTTAAAATCCATAAAATTACTTAAGAAAATAACATTTAAGAATACACTTGATCATTTTCTTTGGAAGAAAACAAAATAATAAAATAAACATTCCAAAAGAAATAAAAAGAGTCATTGGTCAGCCGATGAGCCCCCACCACAGAGTCGACTGTCTCAACTTCAACCAACATTTGGAATATTATTATTGAGGGAGAGATTCTCTTCTCCATATACAAATTTTCTTTTGTAGGACCAATACTTGTAAACATCATCATCTAGATCAGTAATGATAACTTGTTTTTTAATTAATTAATCAATCAACTAACCAACTTAATTAATTATTAATGTATGTGTATTGCATAATCAACCAAGATCAACTTCGGATCTGACACATTATAATTTGATAAAAGTGGAGGAAGAAGGTATATATGATTAAAATATAGCAAAATAAAGAAGTATTATTTATTATTATATAACAAAGTGGTATCTTAAATTATATATATGTTAGTTAGTGTTGAATTAGGCTAATTAGTATATGTGTATATATATATACCACAATATCTAGAAGTTGAAATGGTCCCGACCCTAATGCTTAGGTGATAGTGGCTAAAATGGATAGATTTATTCTAAGACCTTATCATGTCCAAAAAAAAAAAAGTCATATCAAGAATTTCCCCCCTATATTTGAAAGATCAGTTGTGATGATGATAAAAGATTAGTTATTTAGGTTAACATAGTTTTTTTTATTTTTTCACAAGAAGAATAAATCCGATGAAGATGATATTTAAACCTTTTTTTTTGGAAAAAATTAACATAAAAAAGTATTACTGTAGCTAAGAAATGCCAATGAAGTGGATTAGTGTGAAATTTTTGTTTCATTTACATTTAACTTGCTTCATCCTCTCATTCCATACCGATGTACTCTCTAGTTTTAAATCTAAACCTAGGAGCTAAATAACTAATGTATAGATATTTAGAGAATTTTTTTAAAACATATATGTTGATTTTTCTGAAATATTCCTTTTAATTATTTTCCAATTGGAAATTAATTAACCCAAAAGATGATGGAAACCTTCCTTTTAATTCTACAATTAATGTGGATAATTTAGACAAAAAATTATATATTAAAAATAGATTAAGGTATGACATTTAGAACTAAATCTCTTTCAACTAGCTCCAATATATAGGACGTATACGTATAAAATTATTGGCCGAGGCTTTGAATGGGTCAAGTTAATTAGTCATTTAGGTTTTCTTAAATAAGATATGTTTCTCATACATTAATATCCGTAGGTATTTTAATAAATGGCTTGTATATTGATTAAGGCTTTAAATTATATTCTATCTAGTCCTAAATGTGAGCATCAGTTTATGGTCTAGTAGTTCCTGTGTGTATTCATCTCAATACGTAATCCACTGTTAGAATTACTTATTATAAATTAGTCGATGAAGGTTGGGGTGTGGTTGAAAAATGGTTTGATCAGTCAATAATTGGCTTCTATGTAATTTACTACCTAATTAGTTAACAAAAATGGCAATCAATATACTTTTCTAGTCATTAATATAAAACTAAATTGGAGAGTTGGTCTTAACTATAATTTTAAGACATTTCCCATATTTATCAGTTTTTTTTTCAAATTAACCCTATTAATAATAATCTATTGACAAAAATCAAGTAAGAGAGTATGGATGGAAATAATATAGACGGCCTGTGGCTTAACTTGGTTAAAAATAGACGCAAGCTTAAGCCTTTTTGAGATAAGTTTTGCTTAATAAACTAAGCTTAGGCTTACTAAGAAGCCTGTTAGGCCTATTAAGTTGGCCTTAACCTGTTTTACCTTTATAATATTTTTCCTTTCTACGACAAGCCCAGGCTCATTGATAAATTGGATTGAGTTATTATACTTTTACATTGATTTATGTAATTATGGAATATTTTTAGTCTACTTAAATAGGACTTGTTTTTAGCCTTTTTAAAAATGGCTTGTTTGAAGGCCTGTGCTTCGCTTGCTTAGTTGCCTATTACCTTGTTTGAAGTTTTTTTTTTAAAAGAATGCAAACTTCTTCAATTAATTGTAAAAAAGCCGATAACAAGCCATAAGCCATGTTCATACTGACTTATTATAATACAAGCCTATCTTGTTTCCATCCCTATAATATAGTGAGAGAAGGAATTGAGGAGGATGATTATAATATTTTAGAATAATATGTCATATTAACTAATTTAATATAATCATATTAGTTAAATAAGTCTTATATTAAATATTGGATTAATGCATACATACATATAAATATATATATGATTAAGCTTTGTAAAGACAAAAACTAAGTACCTCAATTAATAATATATATATATATATAAGGGTCAGTGTTAATCACAATCATGATAAATTAAAAAGACTGGTAAGATGTATATAGTAGTAACAATATCTAATAATAATGCAAGGCCATGGAGCCGGCCAAATATTGTACAAGATAAGGATGTGAAGGCAACAAAATAGGGTTGTTGTATTTGTTATGTGACGATGACTTGTGGTGGTCCAATAATATGAAAAGGTCATGTTTTTATTTGAACAGACAGAGTCCTCACAATTTGTAGCTAAGAGTCACTCAATATCCTATTAGATACTCCATCATAGAGGAAGTGAAAATTACATCTAATTAATGTCTCAAATTTAAACAATTTAGGTTAAAAGGCATATTACATGTTTAAAAAATGGTTGGCACTTTAGGACCGAATTGAAGGAATAAGGTTGTAAGTTCAAGTCTTGTAAATATAATAAAAAACGTATCCTTACTTTAGGAGTAAGGTATCCTATTTGAGATCGACAACGTTTAAATATGATTCAATAATACTGGATATCAACTAATCATAATAAAAAAAATTAAATAAAGACTTATCTTTGATTATTGCATGGTCTAGATTTCTTTTGCATCATTAATAAAAAATTATTTTGAATAAATCTCAATGTTCTTTCCAATTTTACCTATAAGTTAGATTTTATTGAAGCTAATAATTAACATATACATGAATAATTAATTTAAATTGTTGCGAATAGTAACGATTCTCATGTGCACAAGACTTAATAATTGGGAGTTTATCAATCCTAAATCGTTGTCTACTAGAGTAAACTCATTCATAATTAATGATATACATTTATACTCTTGGTATTTCGAGGAAAAAAATTAGTCTCTAATACTTGCAAAGAGTACTTCGGATCTATATGTTCAATAATCTCTCTCACACACACAAAAATTAATCCTACGATAATCTCAATTCTCTGTTCAATGTATGCAATGCACAGACCTATAATTGGATGATTCCTTTTAACCCTAACACAAGGGAAATTATTTTATTCTTTTAGAGTTATAAATATAAATAATACGACTTCTATTTCTATTTTTGACAAGAGCATGCATTTTTTTATTGGAAGTAGTGATGTTTAATTCATCATTAGACATTATTTGTAGATATCTTCCATAACGAAAATTCAAACCTTAATTTACCATATTGTAAAGAACTAGGCCATTCCAGTAGGCGTAATCTCCGTTGGTTAGTAGGACTTCTACTACTTACAAGTGCTATGCAATGCACAAGACATAAAATCCAATTTTATTTTCGAATTTGGAATGCGTGTATGAGACTCCGAATCCAGTAATTCTTTTAACCATGACACACGAGAGGGAATGGGCCACGTTGCAACTGAAAGAAGAAGAAGAAGAAGAAGAAGAAGAAGAAGAAGAAGAAGAAGAAGAAGAAGAAGGAGAAGAATTAGGGTTTTTGATCAATAAAAGGGACGTTGACAAGGCGTGGGCACAACTAGGGTTAGGGATGTTTCTCCATCTCTATCTGATATGACCTGTCTCTAAGTAAGGACCATGCCCTAAAAGGCCTTACACTGAATTATCATTTTTCGTTTTGGAAATTAAAAACAAACAGATTTATATCTTTTGGTCATTATCGTCTTCATGTGTCCCCTGCAGGCTATTTGTTATTACTCACTCTTGCTATATATCCCCTCCTCTCTCTCTCTCACTGTTCAATTCGATCCATCATATTTCATTTTCTAATATTATTCATGCACGCATGTGATCCCTTTGACCTCATTATTCTTCTCATCCAAACCAAAACATGCCTATTTAGCCACATCATTTCTTTTTAGAAGACTAAATTATACAAAACTCCCCTGAATTTTAGACCATGTACAGATGATAGGCCCCTTAATATCTTTTTATTATTTTTTATCTTGCATGTGCACTCCTGGTTCTTTTTTGAGGACTCATGGCCTAGTTTTATCTGGATTCGAGTACTGTAGAGGCTTATAAAAGGGTCGACTCTCCCCAGCCAGCAGCTCCATGCACAACACATGATTTGAACTCCGGATTTGCTTAAGGGATCTAGTGCCTCATTCATAGCTCCCTTAATCTTTATAACTTGATAATGAACATCTTTGCGCTTTCAACCATTTACATATATGTAGCTACCAGCCATTAATTATATACCTCCTTAAACTTTACTTTTTGGGCTCATAAAATTCCTAAGGCTTTGAGTTATATGCAGATAACTCCCCTTAAACTTTAAATTGTGTGGATAGGTAATGAAGGAAACTAATATATTGTAGGGGAGTTATTTGCATAAACATAAGAGTTTGAGTAATTCATTGTAATGTTTTAAGAGTTAGGGGGGTTATTTGTACATAAAAAAAGTTTATAAGGGTTATATATAATTTAGCCTTTCTTAAATTATCTAATATTAAATACTATCGATTAATCCAGATGTTGAGTTTTAGACGTTTGGACTGATTATTGCAACACAAATTATTAATAAATCATTTTGAATAAAATATCAATATTCAATCAAATTTTTTACTTTTCAATACCATATTTTATCTAAACTGTTAATCAGTATATGTGCAAGCTATGAGAAGCTATATATTGTTTATTTTACAAAGCTAGATACATTGTTGTCTCTTTTATTTCCAGTTTAAATTTTCTTTACATGTTGAAAAATTCAGTATAAATAATATAAGAATTATCTGTAAAGTTTGATAGAAAATCAAGACTTATTCATGCATGCTTGTGATCACTTCGACCTTATTCAGATCCAACGAAACTTACTCATTATTTTTTTAACTAGTTGTTTTTAACTAATCCAAATCATACGTCATGCATGATTTACAAGAATATTGAAGAAAAATATATTGAATGGAATAAGGTTTTGGTTTAGATATTTTATTTAACTGAAGGATAATATTTAGAAAAAATTGTTATATATGAAGTGTGGTAAATAGCTAATGAATTGTTATAAAATATTAGCAATGGCCTTTTAGATTAAATTATCCCAAGTGTAGTAATTTACTAAAGTGTCTTGCAAATATGTTCTATGAATAGCTAATAATGGTAGGAATTTGCTAAAACGTTTTGTTATTTACAACACATCATTAACTATTTACAACACTCATTTAGCAAATGATAACACTTTTCTAGCAAGGTCAACAATTGCATATTTAATGTAGGGTTAATACTAGTGTAGGTCATTATAGTTTAATCGAAATTTTGTTTTAGTCTTTGTAACTTTAAATCGTTGTTTCTTGTTTCTGTAGTTTTATAAAAATTTAGTCTAAATTCAAGGGTGTTAACTAAAAGTTACTGTTATCAAGTATATGGGGACCAAAACCATAAACTTTGATCAATCTGTATAAGAATTAATAATAGTATCGACCCTTTAATTAAATAGCCACTGTTTTACAACACTTCATTAGCTAACTTTGCCACAAAAAATTCCAGCCACTGACGATTGGCCACCGATAGCGGCCGGCTATCGACAAAGGCCAACATTGGTCGCTGGTGAGGGTGATTGGCTAAGGTGACATGTTTTTTTTTTAAAAAAAAAGCGAGGAGAATTATGATAAAAAACAAAATTTCCAAATTCTATTTTTTGTATGTGAACTGATTTGGAATTATGCAAATTAGAGTCATTGATCATTTGAATTTTTTGTATTTTGAAGATATTTATTTAGGATTTTCGCTAAACTCTATCATATTTATGAGTTTCATTTGACTATTTGTATCAATTTTGAAAGACTCAGAGAGCCTTATAATGCTATATATTTCCATATATTTTAGTACTGCATTTTGACTCCCATATTTGGATTAATTGGGTATAATTAATAATAATATGTATAAGGGGTATTTGAGTTATTTTGGAGATTTAATTGATATATTAGAAGACCCTACATTGGAATGGTTGATTGTGATCTTATTTTATATGTGTAGATGAGTTTAGAGCCAGCATTGCCTAAATAAAGAAATAATAGTTAAGGACATGAATTTTGGAAAACTCTAAGAAAGGAACCAAGAGATATTTCAACTAGGTACCTGAATTTGCAAAATGACTGTAAAGGACCCAACTCTTAAAACTTGCGTTTTTGACAGATTGAAGGGGGCAGATCTAATACGGACGGAGGGCGAATAATTTTCGACAGATAGAGAGAGAAGAGAGACCCAGCATAGCACAGAGGAGCAACCCATATTGCGTTCTTCACTCCCATGAAACTCGAAGCCTTCCACACTCTGTCTTGATCTTCGTATTGTCCTCTTCTTTTTGGCCAATCATCCTCTGTTCTCGCAATGTCCATGATGGCCATAGAAGTCCAGCTATTTAGCGAAGTCAATTTCCCAAATATAAGTGGCTAAATTCGTCCGTTCGATGATGATGATACTAACTTAAGTCTTTGAGCTAGAAGGGGGAGTTCTAAGTTTTTAATTTCATTTTCCACTCACCGTATGTTTAGATTTCAGTTCTAAGGTGTTTATGGACCGTGATTTATATGTATGATTGGAGATTGTAACTAGGTTTCTAGTACATTTTAGATTGTGAAACTTATATCAAATTTGTACTATTTGAATTTAATATGATTATGACACTTCTTTTTGTCGTTCAATTGGTGTAATTCTCTTATTTTCTTGATTAGGTTTCTAGGAATTAATTGAAGGTAAAGATGATCATTTATAAATCTGCTATGAGTTAATCATTGAGATATTTCTAATTAATCAGTTAATTCTAGGTTTCTATATGAGATTGAAAGGTTAGAAGTATTGATAGGCAAGGCGTTTTCCTTGTCCTTGTGTTTAGGTAAATGAGGAACTCAATTCTCTAAAGGTGGATAAAGAAGGTTAGTGGATTTAATCATCTAACACATTCATCTTATAGAATTTAAATACATTTATTTAGTTTAATCATATAGTGAAAAATACACTTGATACTCTTGAATTAAATTGTTAATTACACTTGATTAGATAGGATAGACAATAGGCTCCTTAAAGATTGATCTATATTAGTGCTACTATATTACATTTTAACTTAGTTTTTATTTGAAAGCCCACGACATGGTTTGTCAGAGCCTAATTCCAATTAATTGATTAATGAATAATTCTCCTAATCCACAAAAACTTATGGTAAGCAATTTATTTTCAATAGCCACTCATGCGCTTCTATTCTTCTTTTTTAAATTAATTTAAAATCAATGCAATAATTTAATTTTCCCTTTGAATTCACACACACACACACACACACACACACTTGTTGATTCAATTGCACGAGCTAATATGCTTAAATGGAAGCTTCATGATATAATCACATATGCACGTTATATACAAACATATAAATATATATATTAATCATCATAAATATTCTTATAAGAAATTAGCAAAGGGTGTATACATATATTCTTTTAATTTGGTGTTCATATTATATACCTTACTGTTCTGAACAGCCAACAAATTTAAATTAATTTGATGGAAAGTGAAAGGAGAGAATATGAAAAGAACATGATGTAGTTAGATTTCGATGTGTTTATTTTGTGTGGCTATACTTCGTGTCTGCGAAAATCAGGTCAAGAAGAATTTTTATAAATGAAAACAATGACTTGTGAAATTAACAGGTGAATGATATAGATTCAGTCGTTTTATTATAATTCAAGAAATAGTAGGTAGATATAGATAATGATATCAAAAAATATCTTCTCATTGAATATAAGTATTTTTTTGGGACATAACTGACTGTAATAGATCCTTTGTTGAATTATTTGGTATAATGAAAATTAGACCTTTGCAAAAGTTGCCCATTGGCATGAGCATTACAATTTAAACTTAATTTTTAAACTTTATGTGCTATGTTGTATTAATTTTATCTAATATAATAAAGTATTAAGACTGGTTTAGAAAAAGGAATTATAAGAAATATATCTTTTTTTTTCCAACTATAAGAAATATATCAAACATTAAAAAAAAATCATCATATAACCCAATTATACGTGATGTTTTATAGATATATAAAAATATTGTTACCTTACTTGATAATTAATGTGTTATGGTTTTTTCTTGGATTGAGTTACTGTGTTATATTTAGTTAGTTATCTATACAATTAAATGAATAACTAATTAATATTAGAAAATAATTAACTAGTTTTAACTGCAACAATTGCGTTTAGGTTAGAGGAACTCAATTGTCTTTAAATAAGATTGAGCGTTAAAACATTGTCAACAGAGAAAAGAATTATACATAAACTGATTTGAGTATAGTAGAAGGAGTTAGTTCTTAACAATTAACAAATTAAAGAAGCGAATCCTTAACAATTAACAAACTAAGGTTTGAATCCTCGTTAAAAGAATTGATTATATTTAATGTCAATTGCCTCCAAAAGAAGGATGCATATGCTTAGCAAAAAAAAAGTTATGCTTTAGAGTGCTAGATTTAATTGAGAGTGACAATATAATTATGGAATTTGATTCAATATCTTTTTTGGTATAACTCAGAGAAAATTCAAGTTGCTTTGAACTTAAGACTTATTTAGAACAATGTTTTCAAAAGCCAAACGCACGTTAAATAGTGTTTTTCTGCAAAATAAGATAATATTCTCCACATATTTATCTTGATTTACGTAAAAGTACTTCTTTACCGCGTTCCCAAACGGTCTCTAATCTCTAACAAGTGCGGTTGCTCGTATTCGAACTTATCCCGGGACGAAACCTCTTACTGTGAGATGTATGGTAATACCACATATAGTTATATTAAACAAAATAAGACCCAATTTAGTCCAAGAAGTAAAATACAAAAGTAGTCCTCCAGTAAGAACATATATAGATATATAAGGAACAAAACCTTGTGCCGTCCATGTGATTTTGCGATTCGTGTCTATTACTTTTAGACACAACTTATATAATAATGAATAAAATAAAATAGTTGATGATAAAGTAGTTATTCAAAATTATTAATGTCAACTCTTTTTCTTTTTTAAAAAAAATAAAAGTTTTTGATGATTTTCCTATAGGCTTACTTAGGCTAGTAGAGCAGTTTTTATGGTTCAAAGTTCAAACATATTTATAAAACGTACATAGAAAGAAGGGAAGAGTCCACACTGGCCAAAAGAAAAAAAAAAAACAAGAGGAAGCATTATAAGAGAGGACTGTAATATATCTGATCCTAAAATTTTAAAGCTTAAAGTTTATGATATTAAGTTCATTTCTATTTGATGTGAGCTTTTTCTCATCATCAAATTAATTTCTGTTTTGAGACAATCTCAAAATGAGAAAGTATTTTTAATCTTCATACATGTATATATATGCATTGCACATATGCTTCATCAACTCCTTACCCTAAGATATTTTTAACTAATTCATATGTATTAATAAAAACAATTAGAAGCATTAAATTTTTCATAAACTCCAACATCGTATTAATTTCTATTCTATTACTACTAGATCTATATGGGCCGGTACATATGAAAAAACATTTAATACTTATTGAAACTGTTAAATATCTTATAAAAATGATAAAAAAATACTTCTAAAAAAACGTCTTATAACATAGGGATTAAGGTCATGAAAAAGAAAAAGTACTGCATCAAAATATTTTCTATGCAGTTGCTTATAAGGTTAAGTGTTGGATACAATGCGCTCAAGATCAACGTCCCCTGAACCACCACGTGGCAACATTCCATTGGTGGCCAAGTTGATTTGATATAGGCATGCAGCCAGCCAGCCAGCCAGCCACCCATAAGCACGAGTTCCGCTGAATCATATTGGCAGTGTTTGGTTTGGCGTTTTAAGTCCAAAAAGGAGCTTTTGAACCCAAAAAGCGCGACGGCGGAAGGAATTGATGTTTGGATACATTTCTGGCCAAAATGACTTTTGGGCCAAAAGGAGCTTCTGGCCAGAAGCTACCCTGGGTCGCGGTGAGGCAAGCGGCAGCAGCACAGTGGACTGTTCATCTTCACCCACAAGAAGCATTTGCAGTAACTAAAAGACGAAAAGCACAATGAATGAAGGATTTATAGATGTGATTAATAGAATTACAATGTGAATAGAAAAAGTAAAGAAGGGGACCATTTCGAGGCAGCAGGCGGTGGGGAAGGCGGCACGGCGGTGGGCGCCGAAGAGTTTGCAGGTGGTGATGCACATGACAGGAGCGGAGCGCTTAGCACCTTTGGCGAGGACAGAATACTTCATAGCTTTGTAGTTCTGAGGGGGAAAGTTAACAGGAATAGCTTCGTCGAGCTTGAGATTGATCTGAGATATGAGAGAAGTCCAGTAGAACTTCAAATCGAAGGAAGTGGAAGGAACTGAAGAAGTAGAAGAAGCGCGAACTGGAAGGTCAATAAACGTGGGGGGCTTTCGGGGGAGCCATAGGTGGGAAGAAGAAGAAACCATTGCAAAAGAAGGCATCTTTGTAAAGGGAATTGCATATGGGAATCAGGATAGACAGCGAGGAACAAGGAGGGAGGAGAGAAATAAAATTTATAGATAGGATTTAGGATACGTGTTATTTGTAGATAGGAATTGGCTTTTTTTTATTCATTTTTTTCCATTCCTTTCATTTTTCTATTTTTGTTTCGAAAGGAATATTTGTTCTGAGAGAAATGTTTTTTCTCATTTTTTTAATCAAAGTAGTATATTTCCATTTTTGTTTGGAAAGGAATATTTTTTTTCTATTCCTTTCATTTTTCCATTTCCCCTTTCTTTCATTTTTTTCCTCTCGAGAGATTAGGAATATATTTAGTTTTTATCATTGTCTTTGTATTAAAATTATCATAAATAGCTAAAATAAAAAAAATATATATATAAATGTATGATATTTAATAATATTCATGTCCTTTTAAGTAATTTGTCATCAAAAATCACTTCTCCAACATTTATCCAAACGGTTTCTCCTTTTAAAGAAAAATCACTTTTTAAACGCTAATCCAAACATAAATTGCGTTACACTTTTAACTTCTACTCAGAATTCCTTTTTTAAAATGACTTTTACCAAAAAGTCACTTTTTTCACCGCTTATCCAAACGGATCCTATAACGTCTAGATTAGAGACAACCTAAGCGTCACTTTCTTGAGTTTCTCTGTTCATTGCCCTCATCTCAGCCGCTCAAATCATCCACGACACCACAGAATGCCACGTCATACACAGCCGAACACGATCGTTGTCGGAACCAAATCAGGACCGTCCAAAACCAACAGAGTAAGCACGTTCGATAAACTCAAAGTGCAAAGCTTCCAACGATCAACTGAGACCATTCGTTGAAACTTCAACCACATAGAATCTCGTGCAATTGACGCAAGGTGCAAAGCTTCCCACAGATCGATAGGCCACTCTTAGGCAAAATTCTCAAATTGTAAAATCTGCAATTAAGCCAAAAATACACGACATAGACTTGGGGTTGGTTTGTCACCACTTCCTTGAAATATAGATTTTGACCCAAAACGTAGATGTTGTCTAAAGCTACTCGACGATCGGCAGAGGTATCGGAACTCTGAACTCTTCTTTCAACTGCTATGCTCGACGACTTCCAAGCATGTGAGGTAGAATTTTTGAAGACGGCTTGCAGGTGGAGAATGGTTCTGCGCTCCGGCGACGGCGGATTGATTCGAACATGCAAGAGCTTCGTCGCCGGCGGCGTCCAGTTGCACTTGAACAGGCCCCGAAGAGGAGAACGATGCGTTTTGACTAATGGACCTTTTTTTTTTAATGAAAAACAGTCAGCCATTTCGCTTAGGTGCCTGGCCATGTCAGCAATATTCAAACGGTGCATTTTATATTTCAGAGGAATTCTTCAGAAGTGATTTCAGAAAAAGCTTTCAATTACTGCTTGATTGTGTGTTTTGATTAGATTTTAAAAAAGAAATTTGAGAAAGCGTTCAAAGCTACTCTCCACAATTTATACCGTTTCAAAACTACCTGGTTGTTTTTTTGCTTTTAAACAACGATTTTTAAATCAATTTTTTTAAAAAACAAATAAATATGTTTGAGTGATTGTTTTAAAAATTATACTGCATTTATTATAAGGGCCGGTTATTTTTTAAAAAAAATTAAGGAAGTTAATTAATTTATATATTTATAACTTTTCTCAAAGTTAATTTGATTGATATATTTCTAGTTCTACTATAATTTTCTCCTATCAACCTTAGAAACAAGTGTTTAAACGAGAACCTTCCCTGTCTACTAAACCAGTGAACAAATGAAGTAAAGGGTTAACATGTTTGTGATGGCGTTAGAAAACGACATTTAAGTAATTTAAGATAAAGCTATTATCAAATATTTTTGGATAGACAAAATAACTTTTGAGATTTTTTGTATTGAGAATATGCGTGCTTTAATAATCATTTAGCCAGTTGCAAGAGCATCTTTCATTTTATATATTCCATACCAATTTCTATTAATCATTTAGCCATTTCCAAGAGCTTCTTACATTTTTGTATGAGATTTTAAATCCTGCCATGGACTAACATCCCTTAGTTTGTGCATCATCATTCAACTCATGGTTTTTGAAATCTTCCTTCTCTTGTTAAGGAAGGGTAATGACTCGCTATTTTCTTCCCCTGCGTTTAAAATTTTAAAGTAATTTAAAGTGCTTTTAATATTGTGAAGTATTTCTAAGGCACGCCCAATATTTTAAAGTATTTTTTATGCATTTAATACCCTAAAGTATTCTTTCATATGCAAATGGCACTGTAAAATAGTTGTTCGAGCATACAGTTTTAAGGCATAAAAAATATATTTTAGGGTACTGGGTATACACTGAAAAACCTCTAGGTGCTGGATGAGTTACAAATTACTTTAAAAATGATAGATGCACTTAAAAAATACTTTGAAATGTTTGATGCTATCCATTTTAATTTTTGACTGACTAATACATAAATTATTGAAATTATACATGGATTACATCTCTGCTCGGATCGATAGGAAAATTGCTCCCTCACCGATTGTATTGAAGCTGTAAAAGTTCATCAATGTGGGGTTGAGATAGTAATCACCTCTTCAAATACCTCGTTGATGTGGCCAAATCTCTAACTCATTGAAAATGGCCGGTGCTTATGAATAATGTCCCCAGGGAGAGGAACTCGGTTGGGAACTCTTATTTTTTTTTCCATGTTTGAGAGTCCATTGAGAGAGTAATTTTACGGATTTCAAGGTAAGAAAGTGAGAGGAATTTTATCTGACTTACGTGCAATGTGGTGGCAACCCGTGAACCAAACAATCCATTACCTGGATTCATTGAGGCGGTCGTTGATGGGAGAATTGAAACCTAGGTATCTCGTTGTAATACTCTTTTAAGTTAACGATTTTTAATATTTAAAAAACAGTTAATTCGATTATTTAACCTGTGTAGGACAACTTAAGTTGACTGATAAATTAGGGGCTAATATTTATGAATTTTTGTGTGTGACTTGTAATTTTTATTTAAAAGAAAATCTTGCAGGTTTTCAGCTCCCATCCCATTGCTTCACGTTAACTAAGAAGGAGCATCTATGATTTTTTCTGACTTTCAAATATTCTTCAGAAAAAAGCTTGTGATTTAAGAAAATGACCAAGTTCATTGAGAATAATTTTAAAAATACATGAAATTAATTCATTATATTGGCATAATTTTGTAGTTTCTCGGTCTCTCTCTTTTTTTTTTCAGGTGAAGGAATTTTAGAAAAGGGGTTGGGCTCACCCACGATCCAGGTGTAGGACACCTAAATCATGATCCATTGGGGTCTGTACCTGCGGACACTGGAGCAAGCCAAGCAAGCCCTTTAATCTGGCCACATAGGTAGGTCAACTCAGCTTTACTCAGCTGTGGTGATGTCTCCCCAAATGCGGCGACTGAAATTATAACTAAGTGGCATTCCCTAGGATCAAATACTCTCCCTTTAGGTGAGAGTTCTCAGTCTCTCCTTTGATTTGCTTGAATTTTTTTTAAAAGCTTTCATGAACGCATGATTACAAAATTGAGAAAAATGAAAGAAGTCATATGGGAATAAAGGCACTTAATTAATTAGTTAATGGTAAAGAAAAGCAAAGCATCTACTTGATTATAATTAATTAACTATAAAGAAAAGTAAGGCATCTACTTGATTATAATTAATTAATTAATTATAAAGAAAAGTTTGCTTTACTTGATTGTAATACTTTACTAATTGTTCGACCTTGAAGAAAAGTATATGCTATATATATGATTGATTCCTTTTCTTTTTCCAAAGTGCATATGATTAATTAATAAACACACCATATATATATATGCTAAAGTTAATTATAAATGCAAAAATTAAACATTCCTATGTTGTATACAAGTAATACTTCACTAATTATATTGGCAAAAAAAAAAAAAAAAACTTCACTAATTATTCAATTGTGGAGACAGCTATATGCTATATGTATGGTTGATTCCTTTTCTTTTCCAAAGTATATACGGCTAATTAATAAACACTCCATATATATTCATATGCTAAAATTAGTTAAAATGCAAAAAAACAAAACATTCTTGTACACTATACATGTTAAAATCAATTATGAATTCAAAATTATTGTTATTGGGTAAGTTATTGAATATCCTATTCATGTCAAAATCAATTATTGAAAGTCTTGTTTACGAGGGGTTTGTTTGACAGAAGCGTTTCCAAAAGGTTAAATGTACGTTCAACAGTGTTTTCCCGCAAAACGAGATAATCTCTTTTACATATTTACCTCGACTAGTATAAAAGGACTTTTCTACCGCGTTCCCAGACAGGCACAACAATGATTTTGTATTCATAACAAATTTTGACATGTACATGACTTGCTTTTTTAGATATATGGTAAAAACTACTTTTTTTCTTGATTTACTAACTACGAGACAATAAGTGAGAGAAAATTTATCTTAATTTATGCAAAAATGATTTTCTAATGTAAACAAGCCATAATGTTAGGATAACTTGTGAAAAATTGGAAACATATTGACTTTATGTTTGATTTTTAACATGTAATTTTGTGTTTGATTTTTAATAACTTATTTATGCGAGACATAGTATGGAGTTCAATTTAGTTTTAAATGTAATATTTCAGTCTATTTTATTTTTTAAATTTATAATATTTTTTCTAAAATGTTTTAAATGATTGTCTACAATAACTCAATAAGATATTTCCATTGAATGGTAATCATAATGAAAGATATTATTTTAGAATAATAAACTAATAAATTTTATAAATAACTAATATAAATAAATTTTTTATATATGCAAAATTAATTATTTAGCTGTAATATCAAAAATTGTATTTAGCTTTCATTAACTTTAATATGTACAACAGTTCCATTGATCTGATGAGGTCAGCCACACGGGAAGTTACAAAAAGCCTACCTTCCCCTTCTAAGCTAAAACAAGCATATATTTTTTATATAAAGTAAAAAACAAAAAAATCCTCAATATATTTTTATTTCCATAAAATACAAAAATATGACATCATTTTTTATTTTATTCCTATTGCACATGTGCAACATACATAAAAATATTTTAAAATATTTTAGGGTATTAAATATATATAAAAATATTTTAAAATACTGATTTCATCATAAAAACAAAACAGTTTTTCTTAGCATATAGATATTAAAAGATGAAGTTTCGATGATAGTTCAGGTTTTGAAATGAAGAAAAAGCCATAAGTAGAGAATAAATAGTTTCTCAATCTTTTCAAATCAAAATTAATAAATGCAAAAAGTAAAAGTAAAAAACTAAAAATTGTTTCTGTCTTTCAGTTTTTTTTAAAAAACTGTTATTAAAAAATGAAAGCAAGCAACCCTGTATTTTTCTTCTTCAACATGCCTTTCCTGTGTAAGATCTGCTGCCACCCACCGCTTCGATGTGTTGCAACAAATGAGTGAAACCTGTTTTACCCATTCCTGGATTGAAATTGGATTTTATAGTTCGTTTGGAAGTCATTTAAAAATGTGTATTTGAGAATTCTTAGGATTCTGAGACATTTTACGGATTTAGAATTGCTTTTTTTACAGATTTCGAGGATTTTTTGTCTTAACTTACGTGTCCGTTGGGAAAACAAGATTCCTAAACAAGCATAATTTTTACAGAGTTCGAGGTAAAACCTAAGTTTTGAGGAATATATTTTTTTTTTAATGATTTCGAGGTAAACCTATGTTTTGAAAGGTGATTGTATTTGGGAAGTTATTTGCTTTTACAGAATTCGGGGTAAAAAGTAAGTCGGAAAAAGGAAAAAAATAAAGAAAAATAGGAAAAAAATTTATTATGAAAGAGAGTGTGATTTGATAAGAAAATAACTTTTTAAAAACATGTTTTGCCTTCAAAATAATTTTTTTAAAAAATATGAATATTTAAATAAAATCTAAATTTCCGGTGGAGCTTCCAATCAGATCCACAATTATGCATCTATTGCTCTGATTGTCATCATTTTGATGGCATGGACATCTATGGAAGAAAAAAGCATACCACCATATATTTTTTTGAAGCTTAAAATTACCTATAGTCATTTTAAAATAAGAGTAAAATTGTTAAAATCATTAAATCTAAACCATGAGGTTAGATATACATATGTAAAAATAGTGGAAGCTCCACCACTAAAATTGATGGTGTTAAGCTAAAAATTTATGGTACCGAATGCATTTTTGTTAAAAAAGTTCATAGGTGATTTTATATTTTAACTATACATGTGGGTCCAAGTGCAATTTTACAAAGTTTTCGGTGCATAACACAATTAAATTTGGAATGGGTAATAGTAGACACAATCTTTTTAAAATGGAGCAATTTCAATGATTTTGTTAAATTGAGGCAAATGTTTGATATAAAGTTGGATGAAGTATGAGTGGGCCATGTATAAAAAAAATGATGGATCATTGAGTCAATTTAAGAAAATTGCTAGAATTGATTATTTTTAAAAGAAATTGTGTTTACTTTTGCACCATCCGAAACTTAGTGCGTGTTTGACAACAACTTTTTGGATACAAAATGTAAAAGTACG
>JANTPZ010114376.1:0-14289 GCA_025593235.1 Vachellia pachyceras
ATATTTGGTTGGTACAATCACGCTTGTGCTGCAAATGCTTTCTTGAATTTTCATGGAGGCCACATGGAGGGACTCGGGGTACTGGAAGCCACCATTTTTCCTCTTGGCGCTGGACCGCCCTCCGAAAAGAGGAAGAACCATCATCTGCATCTGGGGCTAGAACCCCCTGGTCAACATACCAAAATTCCGTATTGACAAAACTATCTAATATTTCCTGCAGAAAAGACCTGAGTTAAGAAATGATACTCAATGGCTTTCTTCTGGAAATAGAATTACTAATATGCATTGAAGCTGAAAAATCTTACGAGAAGCATATTATCTAATTTACGTAGTGCTGGCAGATTGACGTAAAGATCTGAGCGGGGTCTGCAAGTCATGACCTGATTCGTATTCAAGAGTAAGCGAAATTAAACCCAAATGACGGATGGAAATATGGAATGATCGATAAAATATGGACAAACATGGTAGCAACGTCCATTGCTTAAGCAATAAAATCAATATACGCAATGCAGCCAAAAAGTTGCAAGAGCAACAATAAAATTTCTATAAATAATGAAATTCAAAAAGCTTAAGTTGCACGACGCAGACTTAAATGATGCCATGGTGCTACATTCATGATTATGCAGGGCTGCTTTTTTTTTTTTGGTTTGGTTGGGGCGTTATACACAAGCAACCAATGCTAAAATAGCATCAGTACCCTAACCAGTAGACTACCTTCCATGCCATTTTTACCACCATAATTTACAGAAACACACATCCATTCTGAAAATATGCCTACAATTGTACCTCAAGCTTGCTACCATCAGGAAAAGTCTGCCAAGTAGGTGTCAACTCAACAATATGATCACTAACACAAAGAAGCCACTCAATCTCTCTTCTCCACATTGCTTTTTTCTCAGGAAGCAATGGTTCTAATCTCCATACTTGCCCAAAGAGGGTGGCTGGAAGAGCAGTGAAGCTATGTTTAATTAATTAAGAAACGCAATAACAAGATTTAGTTGATAGGAAAGCATACCAACAACGCAATGACATAGGAATATTCATACCACATTGATTAGTTATGGCATTTGATATAGCCAAGGCTGTAGGGACTCCATTTCCACAACCAGACATATCTTCTCCGAGTAACAGTTTTGCAAACCTCTCTTTCATCATCTCAATCTCTAGTGGCAAGAATCAGAATCAAATGAGTACCGACACTGAAAATCTTGTTAGTATGTTTCGTAATTAAAATTAAAAATCTCGACGGCAAGAATCAGAATCTCTAGTTTTGTTCAGGGGGAATTATTAAAAATAATCATAGATACTTATAGTAGAGTGGACACACCTGATATCACTGAAACTTGCTTCTCCATTTTCTTATTATCCAAGTTCTTGTTCTCTCCATCATCAATTCCCTTAACAGGCCATCCCATTGTTGAAGGTGGGGAAGCTGATTCCTCCTCAGTACTGCTCCGATTTCGTTCTTCGTGCCCTGTCGTCTCCGATGATAGAAATTCAGAACTGGAACTGCTCTGGCGACCCTTTTCCTCCATAAAGTCAGTACAAGTATCAATTTTTCCAGCATTTCCCTCATCCTCCTTTCTTTCCATAGCTTCATTCTTCTCTGTGAAACCCTCCATTGCAACTATTTCTTCTTCAAGGAAACATTATACTGAAGCCCTCTCGAGCACAATCCATGTGAGAATCGAACTCTGTAATGCAAAAATGGACGACATTGAGACACCCAGAACCCCAAAGTTCAAAATGGGCTTTTTATGTGTTTGGGCATTTTGATGCTTACAAGCCTCACCAATGGGGTTGCTTTTCTTCTTGTAGGTGAAAGCACCGTCAACACTCAACAGTGAAGGGTAGGAGAAGGAGATTGGACAATGCAGAGAAACCTATGGACCGATTTGCGAGAGCCCTCTGATTCTTACTTATATGCAAAAGGACGGAAGTGGTGATTATTACTGAAGCTAGCGAAAGCTTATTGTGTGATGGACAGCTCAAAAAGAGGAATGAGAAAAAACCCACTTTCTGACCTCCCAGATTCGCTCATGCCGGATTAGAATGCTCTGTTCACCATGTTTTGCCAGTTTTTTTCCCTTCATTATTACGAGAACTCCGTAAATGTTACTCCCTCTAATGTTTACTTGTTCAGTTTTTTCGCTGAAGCAAAACGATAAGGGTATTGATCAGTCTGAGATTGTTTAAATTATACTAATAAAGAAATTAATGGGAGTCGTGTAAACCACGGATCTGTCTCATAATATATACCCAATTTCCGATCAAGTTATACATTTTTCTATGTAATAAAAAATATCCCATAACTCAATTGTTATCATAAAAAGTGTTCACAAATAAGCACAACACTTTCAAATTTAATTTTTTATTAAATATAAAACTTATCAAAATATATAGTTCATAAAATTTTAAAATCTACGAATTTGTTTTATATTAAATTTTCAACAAAATATTTTATATTTTAAATCCAATAATCGAACTGAAAATTAATTATCAACCTAAACATGATTCATGAAATAAGTTGCAAGTTTGTCCCCTACTTTGGGGCCACAAATGTTTTAAATTTATCCATACACATGCAAATTTTAAATATGTAGCTGTATACACTCTTAACTTTCTTCAAAAAGTTAATTTTGATTTAGAAATGGTTAGACTGTGGTAGACTATGAAATTTTGTAATTTCAATTTTAAGGATTAATATAATGTTCAGAATATTTATTATAAGTTATTTTTTGTACAAAAATTTGTTTGCCATTTTTCTTATTTAACGAGACGAGAGTATATTTCTTCTAACCAATATTCCAAACAGTTTTTAACCCAACAAGCTGAAATTTAACGTTATAGTTTTAAAAAAAAAAACTGATTTGATTGGGGAAGAGAAGAAGAGATCCTCATATTTCTCAATTTCTTTTTTCTTTTGCTAGTCACTAATCTTTTGTTTTGCCCACGCTCCGATATGTCCTTTTATTTGTCTTGTTTGCTTTCTTTCTTCGATGAAATCCAACATCGAGCTCTGATATGTCCTCCACCCGCTAAAGTCACATCCAAAGCTGTCTCATCCAAAATCGTTTATTAACAAAGCCATATTATAAGGAGATTGGATTATTAGTTTAAAAGTACCTTAACAAAAAAAAGAAATTATGAATTTTAATATGATTGTATGGATTTTAAAATATTTTTATTTTGATTTATATATATTGTTGAAAAAAGTGTTTCCCAAACATACTTTTGGGTCATATCATACCAAGAGCATCCCAGTGAGGCATACATCAGACGTAACGAATGAAAAAAGTAATCAATTAGATCAGATTGAAAAATTAGTTTTTCATAATGTATCAGATTAAAGCTTAAATCTTTGTTAAAAGAAACGTATAATTTTAATATTTACTTTGAATAAAATTACTCTGCTTGTTTGGGAACACCGTTTTTCCATCGATACACGTAAATCAAGATAAAACCATCTCGAAATCTGTAAAAACCATTTCAAAATCCATAAAAAACCATCTTGAAATTCATAAAATACGTCAAAATGTGTAAACTCATTTCTCACAGTAAAATTCCCAAACACACAGACTTTCATTACATTAAATTGATACTTGCATTTAAAGGAAAAAACAAAGGAAAAGGTAGACAATGCTTATGATTTTGTGTCTGTCTTTATTAGGTTTAATTTATTTACCTTTCAATAAAAATTAAAATACAAAAAAATAAGGGAAAAAGCTTTTGTTAAACAGAAATATGAGTGGGGTTAATGAGAGATTAGTTGTTGACTTTCCTTACAAGGCTTAGCCTACCCCAAACCGAAACTAACACACTTTCTAGTTGATCATGGCAATGACAATAATGAAGAAAGTTGTTCCAACAGAAATTAGCAAATGGAAAAAAAAAACAAAAAAAGAAAGAGTTATATGAAAGCCTCCTTCAACCAACGGCTATAACTCCTAACAACTAAAGTTGGTATCCACTTCTTCTTTGGGTTTTCACATAATGACTTGTGTCTCAAAATATGTATGCTTTTTAATTTGTACTTTCATTCAATCCAAAGCTACTTTTGCAATCCCCCTCCATCTAATTCTCCTCTCCTTTGCTCATTTTCCAAAGAGTTATGGATATACTTGACCACGTTCCTTCATTTAATTCAATTCTCAAACTTGACATTTTTTCTGGCTTGATTGAATCCTTTAATAAAAAACATAAGAGAAAAATGTTAAAAGTACATTCTTACTTTGGAATTATCCACAAATGAATAATTTTTTTTAAAATTTCTTAAGAAGTAATATTATCTTAGAAGTATAAAAACATAGTAATATCGTTTTAAAATTATCCGCTCAAACGGTTAAACATTTGTTGATCTCGTTAAAGTTAGTCTCAGATTCGATTCATCAGCAGTACAAACCCTAAAGGATGTTTTACCAGCCTGCTACCTTTATTTTTTTAAAAAAAATTATTTTAAAAATAATATATTATATATTTTTCTTATCTTTATCTTAATATTTTTTCAAAGTAGGATAAATAATACTTAATACATTCAAAAATAGTGTAGAATATTTTATTTTTTATATCAATTTTGTATAATACTATATTTAAAATTATAACAACATATTCATATTTATATTTTTTTTTAAAACATGAAAAAATATCATTATTGAAAATTTATTAGTAAAAAAATCATGAATTAATTAATAGGATATAACTATACAATCTTAAAAAAATTAGACAAAAAGAGAAAAAAATTATATTTAAAAAATAAAAAAATCCACCAGCTCGTCAATAGCGGTCCGGGCTGCATTTCTACCGTCCATGCGAGCCAGCCCACGCACTACCCCCTGCCCAGCCAAATAGTGTATTGTTTCAGCGTTTCCAGTTTCCACCCAACCACCCATCGTCCGTGGGTTCAACTGGTGAAAGTATTGGACACTCTCATCAAAGGGAGAGGATTCGATACCAGGGAATGTCACTTTGTTATGGCTCCAGTCGAGGCGCTTGGGGAGGCATCCTAGCTCCAGGGTGTTTAGGTAAACGCCTGAGGGTAATTGACGGCTCGCCCTGCCCAACATTGGTATGACCTAAAAGGAAGGGAGATTTCGCCCTACCCTTGACTTGTGGGTGAGCCCAACCCCAGCCTAAAATTTTGTAACCAAAAAAAAAGTTTCCACCCAACCAAAATGAGAGAAAATTGCTCCAAAAAATGCCTTATATGTCGGCGGTACTCCGAGGTCAGTTTCCGCCAGATCATTTGACGATCCTTAGTTATCTCAGGCGGTAAACTGGGGTCAATTTCTGCCAGATCTTGGCTAGGAGCAACCGGCATCTCTTTGTGAAAAAGACGGAGGCTCAGTTCTGGGTATGAAAGGAATCTCCGCCGACGAAGATAGGGGTTTTGTTCGCAGCAGATTGGGAAGGAAGGAGCCCTTGAAGACATGACAACGAAGTTTGGGGTTACGAATCGCTTGAGAAAGAAAGAGAAGAAGAATGAAGCCATTGTTGCTTTTTGCGAGTTTGGAACTTGGAAGCCATGGAAAATCGTACATAGAAGGATAACTTTTTTTTATCGTTTGGAAGTTAAAAATATAGAGAAAACCTAAATTTTATTGAATAGAGTTTGGAAAATAGAGAAAAATGTAGGAATGAGAAAACCTATGTTTTGTAATCAAAATAGCTTTTTTGAAGATTATTTATGTTTGAACAAAATCTATTTTTTTAAAGTAAAATCTATATTTTAAAATCAAACTTAAATTTTAAAAAAAACAAACCCTAAATGTAGCATGGAGAAAAGAAGGCAGAGTAGATGGCATATAAGAATGCTGCGTAAGCATGTCATATCAGCATAGTTTGATTCGTGTTACTTTGGGTCAACGTTGCTATATTTTTATATTTTAATATTACTCTTCAAAGAAACATTCAAAATAAAATTGCTCATTAATACTTCCATGACAAAAATATACATTAGCCCTAAAGCAATGCCATGTAAAGTTTTTTAGTAAATAGATCAATGGTTTGAAATGTGGTTCATCGTTAAACCCAACCCATTGATTCTTTTTTTTTTCTTTAGTTTAAAAATCCCATTTTTGTAGTTTACAATTTGGAAGAGTGGGCTTGACATGTTTTAGTGTCTGTAAAAGCCCAACTTTTCAGATTAAGAACGCCATATCCAATGGCAACATCGATCAACCACTTAATAAAGAACTAGCGAAGATCTAAGACAAAAGGAAAAGTTATTAGTTTTTTGGCTGCCAACAATGAGCTTGGAACCCCCTGGTGATAAGGCGAAGGAAGGTGTCCATCATTTTGATTTAATTATAACTTAATTTCTAAATTTAGACTCAACTAGTTATATTTTTAAATCGGTTGACACCGATTTCTGAACTTAAACTCAAAACAATTCAATTTCTACTCTCATCGTCTCTGGGCTTCCCACCATTCCAAAAAGCCTCATCTCTTGCTTTTGATCAGCCATGGCTAGTCCGTATGCACTTCTTGTTCTTCTTCTTTCGCTGAAGACTTGAAGTTGAAGATCTGATGGTCTGTGTGTGATCGGTTATTCGGTTTCTTACTTGTATAGCGATATCAAGGGTGAATGAAGTTGATTCATTTATACGGAGTTACTGTTGGATACAGTGGTGAGAAGTGTAGATGTAGAAGAGTTGTAGTTTAGGGGCATCCGAGGCTAGAAGGACAAGGCTCGCTGCTTTATGGAATAAAAAAACAAAAAAGAAAACAGGTTAATCATTTACTCAGCTTGGCAGTTGAATTATTAAAAAAATCACATGTTTACCTTACTTCAAGAATCTCCTAAGGCACATGAAAGACCAAGCTGAATAGCAAGAGGAACACAGATGGAGGTATATCATTATTCTATACAGTTTCAACACATCTCAAGGGATCAGCCTTACTCAATTAATTGCGCTCAGCTCACATGAGGATCTTAGTTGTTAATGAGTGCTTGAGATCTAATTCTCCAAGGAGCAATTTGTAGAGATGTAAATTGGGATTTAACCTTCTCATATACCCAAAAAAATTGTTACATTTATTGAAAGGGGTTAGTTTTTTTACAACCATGTAAACAAATATTTGCATTATGATATTGCTTTCACTGGAGATTTAAAGATACATTTTTAATGGTTTTTCTGCTCTCTGGGTCGGTGGTTCGGTTTCATATGTATACCCCCTTTGGTCCCTCTTGTAGAGCACATTATAGAATGCCATTCACTCTCCATAAGTATCTAATATTTTTCCAGAATAAGAATTTGTTTAATTTTAAGACCCCCTCAAAGCTCATATTCAGCAATTTTATGGCAGGATGGGAATATGCCTCAATTCAAATCGAAAGCTGCATCAAAATTAAGCAAATGATCGAATTTAAATCGAAAACTGTAAAGTTGGTACAGTTTTAAAAGTAATAAAAATTTAGCAGACTTAGAACAGTAAAGCGATAAAAATAGGATTTAAGAATGGCAACAAACATTACAACTTTATGATAAGACGACAAACCAAATGAAATGCAGTCAGGTTACATTGCAAGAAGAAAAAAACCTTCTCACACATTTTATTTCAATGATCTGGATCATCACAACACTGGATAATTAACGAACTCAAAACATGTATTGCAGGTAATTCTTGTGATCATCTACGTTGAAGCATCGATGCTTTGATAGCGGCAAAGACATGATCTTTGGGAGGCAAAACTCCTTTCACAACAGGCTGAGTCAAAATCTCTTGACGCCACTTCTCTAGCTTTGGATATCTCTCACCACTGTAAAGATCAAGCTCAGCAGCTTCTTGAATTATCGGCAACCAGAAAGCGATTTGCAGAGCAGCGATATCCACCAACCCAATAGAATCTCCATTGAAGAACTTCCCTTTCAGCTCCTTGTCCAAAATTCTTAGAGCCTCTCTTACTTCTTCAACACCCTTTTCCCTCTCCTTCTCATCTGGGTTCCACACAGCTTTGATTACTGCAGTCAACACCTAAAATCATGCAACCAAAAATATTTGTTTAGTGACACACCATTCCTACAGAGAAAAAACAAAGAAGGCAAAGCCTGTACGTGTTGAATATATAATCACCTTCTCATCGACAAACCTAGACCAGAAACGAGCTTGGGCTTTGGTATAAGGTTCAGAAGGCAAGATGGGGTGACCCGTCCAAGCCTCATCTACGTACTCAACGATCACAAGAGACTCGCAGATCGGCTTCTCATTGTGAAGAAGAACAGGAACCTTCTTGTGAATTGGGTTGTACTTGAGAAGAAGATCACTTTTGTTGGTGACCGATTCTTGAATGTACTCGTATTCCACTCCCTTGAGTTTAAGAGCAAGCTCTGCTCTCGCCACAAATGGGCTTCCTACGATTCCAAAAAGCTTCACCTGTTGATTTTTAGCCATGGCTGTACTTATTCCTCTATGAGAATTGATGATATGATATTATGGAGATGATAAGCTTGTTGGTCTCCTAGACTGCGGGTCGATTTCTTATATAGCGAAACAGGGGAGAGCTGGAGATGAGTCAAAGCAGTATTTTTATTTCTTAAAGTCAATATCTTGATGGGGAAGAAATGATGCAAGTGCTTACGTCGCTAATGTGAAAATGAATCTGAGGATTGGGTCAATTTGTAAAATAATAAAATATGAAACTACCTTGTGTTTACGTTAACAAGTTTATATATATGAAATATGAAAATGGAGGAAATAATTAAAATTTTGATTATCTTTCAATGGTGGAAAAAAAACATAAAACACATCATCAATCCGTGCCTTTGATAGTGATGGGAAGTGATCGGAATGTTTTTGGTCAGTTCATCCACATGGAGGGATTCGGGGTACTGGAAGCCACCATTTTTCCTCTTGGCGCTGATCCGCCCTCCGAAAAGAGGAAGAACCATCATTTGCATCTGGGGCTGTAAACATAGCGAAATTCCCTATTGACGAAACTATCTAATATTTCCTGCAGAAAAGACATGAGTTAAGAAATGACACTCAATGGCTTTCTTCTGGAAATAGAATTACTAATATGCACAGAAGCTGAAAACTCTTACGAGAAGCATGTTATCTAATTTACGTAGTGATGGCAGATTGACATAAAGATCCGAGCAAGGTTGCAAGTCATGACCTGATTCGTATTCAAGAGTAAACGACATTAACCCAAAATGACGGATGGAAATATGGAATGATAGATAAAATAAGGACAAACATGGTAGCAACGTCGATTGCTTAAAGCAATAAAATCAATATACGCAAAGCAGCCAAAAAGTTGCAAGAGAAACAATAAAATTTGTATGAATAATGAAATTCAAAAAGCTTAAGTAGCACGACGCAGACCTTAATGATGCCGTGGTGCTAAGAGTCAAAAGTTAGTACATCTGTATTATAGAGCGATGAGAGAGAGTGAGGGTGAGAACGAGCGAGCAGGTGTGCACTCTGGTTCTGTGGCTAACAATGAGCATGGGATCATGGAGAGTAATGGTTTATCAGTTGAGGAAGTCGACATTATGGGGAGAAACATTAAGAAGATGCAGCAAGATGTTGGAATGGGAGAGAAAGGCAGCGGGGTCATGTCTAATCTTGACAATCTGGGAGATGCAGTAATGGAGGACCTAAACCACAAGTAGGACAGACCAGGACAGGAGAGGAATGCGCAACCATCTAAGCAGCCTGTTAAAATCCAAATCTCTTACAAAGCTAAACTTACGGGAGAAGCGGCTGATACGTTTGACAGGGATTTTGATGAACAACTTAAGGAGTGGATTAAAGAGGAAGAGGAGATGGCTCCCCAGCTATCAGAGGAACAAAAGAAGGTAATGGAAGCCCTGACATGTTTGAGCATGTCCGATGAACGACTGAGAGAACGTTGTAGGCCCTGGAAGGATGCCCTCATCCTCACTTTAATTGGTCGTAAGACAAATCTCATCATGATGAAGGATAGAATCAAGTGGTTGCTGAGGAATGATAACTTTGAACTCATTGATCTCTAAAACAACTATTTCATTTTTAGGTCAGGAGACAAAAAGCTAGCTTCCAAACTGCTCTTTGAGGGTCCATGGACGATACAAGGGCATTATTTAGCTATGCAAAGATGGAGCCCTAACTTCAACCCCTACTGTAACAAGGTGAAGAAGGTCGCAGTTTGGGTGAGGATCCCCACTCTCCCTATGCATGTGTATTCGGAGGACTGTCTGCTTGAACTAGGAAACCTGATAGGGAAAGCTCTAAAAGTGGATCTCAATACTCTAGCTCACAGAGATTCCAAGGATACCACAGTGGAAAGGGGGAAATTTGCTAGAGTTAGTGTAGAGGTGGACCTAAATAAGCAACTACAATCTCGTTTCGTGTTGAGGAAGAAAATCTTCACTATTGAATATGAGGGATTTAATACTATTTGCTTTGCATGTGGAGTCTATGGACATAGTAAGGAAAGTTGCCCTCTGATGGTACAAGGACAAAGCTCAACGATGGGAACGGGTAACATGAATGATGTGGGGACAACGACGAACCAGGCTCCGGCGACGAGCGAGAAAATGGAGACTCAACACCCCTGGGTTAGTGTGCCCGGGGTTGCCGTTGAGGAGCAATTCGGTGATTGGATGAAATTCAAAGTTGGCCCACGTCAGCGAGCTTTTAGACATGGTCAGGATAACAGGCAGCAACATAAGGGAGGAAAAAACTCACGGTCAATGAAGAGTGAGAATATGAAAGCTTCTGGCTCTAGGTATGGTGTCCTAGAGGATGAAAAGGTAGATGATAGTCCTGGGGAGAGGGCACCTTCTAACACGAAAATAGGTGGCTCTGGACAATGGCGTAGGAAGGAGGATAAGAAATTAACCCAAGAGAAGAAAATAGAGCAGACTTCTGTGCTTAAGGGGAAGAGTAGCACGGAGCGTGAGACTGCAAGACAAGCTGGTAAGCAGGAGGGACTGGGAACAGGAAAGGGAAGTAGGAGTGAGAGAAAGGGCATGTCACAAAACAGTAGATGGGACAGCCAGGAGATGGATGGCGTGATATTCTCAGCGAGGATGGAGGATCATAATAATACTCACTTGGAATCTCGGGCTCACGTGGGCTCTACTCGTAAAAGGCAATCCAATTCTAGGCCCAAAGTTCTTTCTCCACTTATGAAAAGGAAACAAGCTGGTAGAGCCCATCAACTTGTTATCGGAGCCTTGGCATCTAAAGGGCCTCTCAAGCTAGATCAAGGAATAGGGAAGGATATGACGGCCTTGATGCTTGCTACCCAGGACGTCGCCTAGCATGATCAAGTAGGCTCTAGGCCTATTGTTGTAACGAAGCCCAATGCTTCCTCCGCCCAGCAGGTGATGCGTGATGAAGGGCTTGCTTCTGCAACCAAGCCCAATGATCCCACCAGCCAATTTGTCCAATTGCATAATCAAGACACTCCACCCAGCTCGAGCATGCCACAGATTCGCGCGGGAGCTCCTGTTTTAATTTAGTTAGATTTGGCACGCATGAATCACAATATTTTGGGACAGCCTTCTATGTCTGTTGACCAATTTAATAGCCCCAATATTAGTAGCCCTAATATGGAGGTAGCTGAGATGTCTGAGCAATGGTTTGAAACTCAGGGTGAGGTTAAAGAGGACTCCAGGAGCGAAGGAGAAATAATGCAATATACAGGAACAGACCAGCCTTTCGGTTAGCGTTTGCAGGTGTCTTTCTTCCTTGTTGTTTCTCTTATGAATGTTTTATCTTGGAATTGTAGAGGTGCTGTCTCTAAAACTTTTCCTGGTAGATTGAAGGATATTCTTCGGCGGAATAACGTTAATCTGTGTATTCTTAGTGAAACCAGAGTTAGTGGGTTGAAAGCTGATAGAATTGTCAGCCTCTTGGGGTTTTCCAATTGGATTCGAATTAAGGCTACCGGTTATGCAGGCGGTATTTGGCTGTTGTGGAATAATGATGTGTTCTCTGTGGACTATGTGAGCTCCTCCACCCAAGCTTTGCATGTGAGGGTGTCCTTCCGTAGTAATAATAGTGACTTCTTTCTTTCTTGTGTTTATGCGGAGCCTTGCAGGATGCTGAGACAAAATCTCTGGCATGAGATTATTACCCGAAGTTATAATATGTCCGATCCTTGGTTGGTTGTGGGCGACTTCAATGCGTATTTATCCCTCGAAGATAAATTTGGAGGGGCTGGGCCTAACAGATTATCTATAAGACAGTTTGCAGCTTGTATCCATCAAGCCCAACTGATTGATATAGAGCATGTGGGTGATAGGTTCACTTGGGAAAGGGGCCAAGTTAAAGAAAGATTGGATTGGGCTTTTGGTAATACAGTTTGGAATCATTATTTTCCCTTTGCTAAAGTTCACCACTTGAATAGATTTGGGTCGGATCATAGGCCCATTCTTATTCGAAGCTCTCCTTTTACACAAGGCCAATGTTCTAAACAGCCTTTTCGGTGTCAAGCAACTTGGTTTTTGGAGCAGGACTTTGTGGATATTGTTATCAATAGCTGGAAGAAGGATTCTTGGAAAGAGAAAATTGATTCATTCACAAGGGACGTTGAGGTGTGGAATAAGGAAAAAGTGGGCAATTTGTGCGTCAGGAAAAGGCGTATCCTTGGAAGAATTGAAGGGATTGACAGAGCTAGAAGTCGTAGAGATAATCAATTCCTAGCTCAAACTGAGAAAGCTCTTTGGCTAGAATATAACAAGGTGCTGGCGCAGGAAGAATTGATCTGGTATCAAAAAGCCCGTTGTAATTGGCTCAAATGGGGCGATAAGAATAGTAAATATTTTCACACTACTGCTACTATCAAAAGGAACAGAAATAATATTGAGGGGCTTCTGAACTCGGATGGCAATTAGGAATTTGATCAGGTGGCTTTGAAGCAGATGGCTCTGTGCTATTAGAAGGAGTTATTCTTCAGTGACCGTCAAACCCTTCAGGCGCTTAATACAATCTCTAAGTTCCCCCCTTTAAGTGAAGCGGATGTCTCCAGTTTATCCAAACAAGTTACGGGGCAAGAAATCAAAAATGCTACCTTTGACCTTGGAGCCTTTAAAGCCCCTGGGCCCGATGGTATCCACGCTATTTTTTTATCAAGAATATTAGCACCTGGTTGGTAAGTCTATTATTGATTTGGTGGAGAGTTTCTTCAAAGACCCCTCCCAGGTCAAGGGTATTAATAATACTAATCTTGTCCTTATTCCTAAAATGGATTACCCAGAGACTATCAAGGATTTCAGGCCTATATCTCTCTGCAATGTCAGCTACAAGATAATTACCAAGATTTTAAGTAACCGGTTGAAACATATTGTTAGTAAACTTGTGGGGCAACACCAATGTAGTTTCATTGCTGGTAGACAAAGTTGTGATAACATAATTATTGCCCAGGAGGTTATTCACTCGATGAAGATGAAAAAGGGTAATACAGGTTGGATGGTTGTGAAAGTCGATTTGGAGAAAGCTTATGACCGGTTGGAATGGGCGTTTATAGAAGAAACCCTCCAGGATACGGGTATGGATGGTAACTTATGCAGGGCCATCATGGCCTGTATCTCCAGTCCTTCCTTTCGGGTGCTTTGGAACGGGGAGCCTACGGATGAATTCACTGCGTCTAGAGGCATTCGGCAAGGTGACCCCATATCCCCTTATATTTTCACTCTTTGCATGGAGCGCCTGGCTCATATTATTCAGGATATGATTGATGATGGTTCTTGGAGACCTATCCATCTCAGTAAGAGGGGGCCCTCTTTATCCCACCTCTTCTTTGCGGATGACCTTATCTTATTTGGGGAAGCCTCTAAAGATCAAGCGGAGGTGATGATGAGGTGCTTAGACCATTTCTGTGTTGCTTCAGGTCAGAAAATGAACAAAACAAAGACGAAAGTTTGTTTCTCCAAGAACGTTCCGTTCTCTTATGCTTATGAGATAAGCCAGCAAATGGGTATCGGATTGACAGGGGACCTAAAAAAATACCTAGGTATTCCCCTATTACACAAGAAGGCCTCGTATGTCACCTTTGCTCCCATTGTGGATAAGACTCAAGGGCGACTTGCAGGATGGAAGAAATGATGCCTCTCAATGGCAGGCCAGTTTCCCTGGGAAGGGTGGAAGAACAGGCGGAATCGCCTGTACCACCAGAAGGAGGGGGATGGGACCAGGACCATCCAGGAGTTGGAGGCGGACGTCCCAGACGGGGTCGATGCAGTGGACTGGGCTAGATTTGTCCGGTTCAGGAGGTCGCCGGAGCAGCAGGCCGTGGCGAGGAAGGCTGCGAGGAGTCGGTCCCAGCAGACGATCCATCATACGGCAGGATCGAAGCCG
>JANTPZ010114378.1:0-16844 GCA_025593235.1 Vachellia pachyceras
GGTTGTGATTGTGGGAGGGAGTGAGCATATGAAATCACGGGATGTGCAGGCTTGAGCATCGGGCAAAGTGAACCATTTTAAAATATGTGCACGGAGTTTTGAAATTTGAATTGTGAACAGTGTTTGGTGGATTATTGGTATTAAAGATATATTGATTTGACATATTTATGGAAAAAAACAAAGAAATTAAAACAAAAGGCACAATTGTGTGTTAATTTTTGTTGATAAACAGTAAGGTGAAAAATGTTACTTCAGCAGATCAAACAACTATTTATAGAGGATGACTGATAAAAAAATAAATTGATGGAAGTTAGAATATTTTTATTATATTATTTAGTACATATAATATTTTTATTTTTAAGCCCACAGCTTCATGAAGCATGAAACACATTTATAACCGAAGTTTGATAATATTTTTGTTTTAGTCGAAACTTAGCTTGGAATGCTTAGGCAAGTAGAGGAATGCATATATGGCATATATGAAAAAAATTAATTTCCATCAATGCAAAGATACTAATACAATAGTTAAGTGTAATTTTTAAACTAAGAAAAAATCAGTTATTTTTTTAGGGAAACCTCCAAAAAATACCTTTTGAATTTAGAAATACCTAAAAGATCACACTGAAGAGATGCTTTAAAGTTACATTTCTTGAAGAAATATACCTCTTTAATTAAGTCACAACCATATGTTAGATTCATTGAATCACATAAATTAATTCATGAACCAACATAATTAAATTCCTTACTTTATAAGGATATAACTTTCCAAAATATATCTTCATTTTAAAATATTCCAATAATATTTGTAAAGACTCTTTCTTTGACATACCCACATATTAAATTTTCAACATATGATCGAAAAATAAATTGTCGCTAACATCAAGAACTTAAATATGTTCAAATTGGACTAAGCATCTGTAACACCTCCCTTAGGAGGCAAAACAAGAAGATCGAAGAAGGCTATTTGTAACATCTCCCTTAGCTTACTTTATTACACATTAAAGATCAATTCTAGATCATTTGATTACTTTCCATTACATAGAATTAGCCAACCAAGTGAAATTTGAAAATTTTCTCATTTTACTATTTACTGGTTACTGTTTAGTTGGTAAATTTATGAATTTTGGCTAATTTTGAAAATTCATAGCTAATTTTAGACAAATCAAAATCAAGTGGTTCAAGTCTCTAATTGAATCTTATATAATTCCGTACAAGTGAAAAATACTCATTTGACTATTGTCTTGCTCAATTAATATAGGAAAATCTGTGAAGATGTACTGTTCATATAGTCATTTTCCATTTTTCTAGATTTTGTCTTGACTTCGGACATCCATAACTTTCTGCATACATATCCAAATTAAGCAAACTTTAGCTCATTTTAAACCTTGTAATGTGTGTTATGGTTCAGTAGAAATTCATGTCATTTTAAAGCATGTTCCCAGTCTCATCGTTACCTCAATTCATGCATTTGATAAGAGTGTTGGACCCTTTTTAATTATTTTATCCATGCTTCATCTTTCCTTTTAACCATACAACATTGCCACCTAGTTATTAAGCATGCTTGGAATATTCACTTCATACATGTAGAGTGTAATATCCATATTTTTTGTAACTAAAAATAAAGGCTAAACGAATGGCTACAGATTTAATTAAGGGTGTGGAGAGTGAAAGAAAATGAAATGAAAGAATAAATGTGGAAATCGGAAGGAAAGCAAGGTTAAAAATTTCACTTTTCATAATGTAGAAAAAGTAAGGGCAAATGGTTATTTTGGAATAGTAATGACATTTTGGTAATTTTGAGGAAGTTGTAGGGGGATTTTTGTAAATTTGACTCTAATGTCAAAAAATTGCTATGAAAATTTAGGAATGAAGAAAATAATTCCCTAAGCAGTAATTAAGGCGTAATGGAGGTTAGAAGGATATAAATGATCACAGAATGAATTTTTAGTAATTAATATTTGGCTGATTAATTAATTTTAATTTTTAACTAAATATAATTATTTAAAATATCCAGAAGCCTTAGATATTTGATTTCAAGATAAAGTAAAAATAGCTTAGAAATTATGGAAATTTATAAAATTGTTTCCAAGAAAAGTCAGAAATGGTTTGCCGGAATGGAAAGAAAATGTATGAAATCCCCTAACTATGATTTTCAAAAGAAAATTAATTGAGAGTATTTCTAGAAGTAATTTGGATAAGGAAAATCATGGAATGATCAAAAGAATTTTAAAAATTTTCAATGACCCTGTACCGATCAAGTGATTAGGGGATTTCCAAATAGCATTTTAGGCCAAATAAAGTAGCTTTATGGTAAGTTAAAGTAACTTCATTTGTATAAAGTAAATGTGGGACTAATATTTTACCACATGTAATCAACTAATGAAAAGATGAAAAGTAGAAGAGATATTTTAACAATGTGGTTGAAAATATCATAATAAAGTTACTTTATCAGTCCAGGTGGGACCCACAATTAACTACACATGTTGAAAAATTGTAACTCCCTTACTTTAATCCCAACGACTTAACTTATTTCAATATATTAATCAAGGTATAACCAATACTTGGTAACTTACTCTAATCTACCAGGAATACAGAGTTATTGCTTTCGATTAAATTCATTATATTATGAAGTTACCAACATACATGGTAAGTCATAATTTGCAAAATGAGCCCTATAGATGGAAATATACAACAGTCAACACATAAATAACAAAAGAGGCGATATAGAGATATGCAAGGATTTTTGTTGCCTCATAACTCTTCCCGACGATTCAGCTCAAGATTTATTACCTGAAAAGTGTTAAATTGATAGAATGAGACCAAAGTCTCAAGAACCGGCAATCCTACTTAAAAGTTATATGAGCGAGTGTCGATGAAAGATAGAGAATTGATTGCATATGAAAACAATTTCACAAATAATACTAAACTTTCCAAATAGTTCATAATCATCTATATTCACCATCCACAAAATACATGTATATTAATATCAATATATTCATTATTACCACGATCACCAAGATCAATTGGATCAATATCCATACGACCGCTTTTCCTTAATTATTGACACACATATTTATCAATTTATAATAACATGGATTTCATGCTTGCATCATCACAAAATTATACAGGAAATCATTACACATAAATTTATTATTTTTCTGTTCTCCCTTATTCCTCCCTAACCTTATTTCCTCTGACTGAACCCATGGGCTAGTACTGTTCCATGTGACTGGTAGTGTAATTCAACGATCAAGTGATATGGAGTGGTCAAAATCCATATAGCACAGAATCGGACCATGGGTACCCCTTTTAACATCGAAGGGGTGTCACAAGCCCTTATCACAACGGGCATAGGATCATCCGATGTACAGTTGGAAGTCCTCCAACCTTATTTCCTCTTTAAGCATTGATGCGATCCATCAAGCTGACTTATCAAATTCAAATGAGCCTCTAGAAATTCCAAGTGGACCAATCACAAGAGCAAGAGCCAAGAGAATTAAGGAAGTATTGAATGGGCTTGTACAAGAGGTTCTAACAAAACAATTGGCATTTGGATCAACAAATGCGGATGAAGACTCCAAGGATCCTATTTTGGGCTTGGAGGCTTCAAATGAAAGGGCTTGGACCATGGGCTATACATAGAAGGACTCATTTGGGCCTAAATAATCACATTTTGGGCCTAAAATACTGATTAGATATTGCTTATTTATTTTATACGAAAATTTGTAATTTGAATTTCAAATTAGATAGAAGACATTCTTTTGAATATCACTTGTAACACTCATCAATTTCTCCTATAAGCTTCATATTATTCCATTAATGAACCACTCTAGGGCCTTAGATAACCTAAATTGACCAAAGAAGTGAAATTGAAAATTTCAAAACGGGTTACTATTCATTTGGTCAATTTTCCAGATTTCTGGCCCAACTTTAAAAAATCATAACTAATTCTAGAAAAACCAAAATTGAGTGGTTCCAATTTCTAATTGAAGCTTATAAAGTAATATACAGGGGGGAATACTCACTGGCTCCAAAACTTTCCCAGTTGATACAGTTAATTCCACAAAAATCACTGTTTATTTGGTAAATTTCCAGTTGTCCAGATTTCTCTCTTAACTTTGGAAAATCAAACTTTTTATATACACATCCAAATTTAGCAAACTTTGGCCTTTTTAAAGCTTAGGATATGTAGTATTTAAATGGAATGTTTTAGCCCATTCTGAGTGTGTTTGCTAATTTTCATCTTTACTTGAAAACAGGGCTGTATTAAGGGTTTTGTAACCCCCTTTACTTAAAACTTGTCATTTCTAAAATTTGGTAAAGCTTCTTGTTACCACTCTTAAACTTATCTTAGTGCATGATGAATTTATCTAGTTCCTTGGTTTATTATCATTCATGCATCCACATTTGCTTCACTATTTATCATGTAGGAGTTTAATTTACACAACTACAACAATCCTCAATATAAACTTCAAACCTAATACATAATTTCCACAAGCAAGATCATAATAATATGCCATCTTCAATCACCATAAATCTTGCTCTTACCCTTGCTTGTGCATGTACCTAAAATGGTTAGTGGGGGATAATGAGATTTATGGAAATTCCAATAGCAAAACTATCTAACATACTTTATAAATTGCATGACAATTTTCAATATAAGTGTGAATTCATAAAAGTGAAAAATATAACATTTAAATGCATATGGCCATAGCATACAAAAGCACACATTCACACTTTCATCATCACAAATTTTCAATACAAGTCATGCATAACTAATTAAACATTTTCATGACAATTTAGATTAGAGTTAGATGGTTTTACTACCTTGTCCTCTTAATTTCCTTGTCTAACTTTCCCAATGAGTTCTTTGATGTTTTAACTTCCTAAACATCATACAAGAACATGATCATCAATCTCAACTCATCAACAATGCAAGATAATCACAAAAACGCAATATCACCCTCTCTTGCTTTTTCAAGAACTTTAGAACCCCACAACTTGTTCTTATGATTCCAAATGCTTCCCAAAACTTTTTCTCACTTATACCCTACACAAAATCTCATTTAAAGCCATTGGAAGCATTAAAATCATCAAAATCCAGCTCCTTCCTCACCATCACAGATCTGGACGAAAATCTTCCAACAAGCACAACAAAGCGATTTTTCAAGATTCCAACATATATAATCACATATTCTTAATCCTAAAATGCCTCTCATGTGTTGTTTGGCTTGAACACAACTCTTTTACCTCAAATAGAAATTTGTACAGCATTTCCCCTTAGATTTTGCCATTCCAAAAATTTACAAAACAACCAAACAACAACACATACACCAATCAACTCCTTAACTTGCATAGAGTTGTTTGGTACAAATTATTTGATCTAAATCCCTCTTTTTTATCATTTTTTCCCACAAGAACCCTAACATTTCATCAGCCAAAATCCAGCACAAATCCAAAAACTAAACCGATAGAAGTGAAGAGGAAGTTCCAAGGAGTAGAAATATATGAAAGATTTCATCATAACTCAACTTTACCTTGGATTTTTGGAGCTTTTTCTCTTCATCCATGGCTGCCTCTTCTCTTCTCTTTTCAGGTCTGGTTGTGCACGAAAATTGGGCTGGAAAATGGAGCAAAAATATGGGCATAAGGGTTTTAATGCATGTGAAGATTAGGTGGATGGTTGAAATTGAATCTTGCATTGCAAATTAAGACAAGATCCAAGAGTCCATATGCCACCACCACACCTTACACTTAGCTTCTTCTCATTGGTCCTCATAAAGTAGTCATAATGGGCTGCACATGGGTAAAACATATGGTTGGAACTTTGGTTACACTAACCAAACGAAATGTCATTCAGTTACTTCTACCGATTACACTTTTTATTGGTAAACGTAACTTTATACCAGTAAATTTTTCTCTGCTTTTCTGGAGATGTTTTATTCCTTTTTTAATCTCCATATTTCCCTTACTCATGTGACAAAATAATTATCCCAGAAATGCCCCTCAAAAGTCCAAATTTAACAGGGTCATTTTATCCTGTCAAAACCCTTGAAAAACGTACTTCCGACGGGCAATTTATTTTTAGGGCATTAAAAATTACTATAATTTTCACTGATACCCTAGCCCTTTTCCTTTCCTCAAATTCCTTTCTGGAATTTCCGTAATTAATTTTTAAAGAAAATCTCATTTCTAGGATTTTCGGGTCATTTTTCCTCTGTTCTGGGAAATCGCCTTTATCGTCTATTGGGCAATAATTTTATAAATTATTAGAAAATTCACTTTATTTTTCTATGCCCTGAACTCAACTGATTGAGGTCTCTTGATACCTCAAATAACTATTTTCGGCCGATTTACCTTTAAAATTCTCTAAACAGAGGTCTAGGCCAAATTTTGACAATCTGTCAAATATCAGTTAATCAGTGAGTTCTGCTTTATCTTTTGGGCATCTGTGAATTTTTCTGATATTTTGGTTAATAGTTGACTTTTTGACTTTGACTTTGTCAAAATGACCAAAATTCCCTTACACATTATCTTATTTATCAAATTACCCCTGCTTTTACTAATCTTTCAAAATTCTAATGCCTCGTTTGGTACGCAGAATTCATTTCGATGGATATGGATATGGAAATATATATGGATGTTGATGTGGAAATGGAAATGGAAATGAGGTTTAAAAGTATGTTTGGTATGTCATGGAAATGATGTATGATTTTTAGATGAAAAGACCTAAAAGCCCTTCTAAATTAAAATTTTTTTTTTAACTTTTAAAATGAAGAATCATTCATCTGCGTCGCCTGCAGGAGCTTCCACCTTCAGCCTTAAACCGAAGATGATGCCGACGATCACGATGACGCCGATGATGATGATGATGACGCAGATGATGAAGATGATGCCGATGATAACGATGATGATGCCGATGACGAAGGAGCTTCCACTTTCAGCCTCGCCGAAGATGAAGATGATGACGCTGATAACGATGATGGTGAAAGAAGCTGGAGTCGCTGGTTCTTAGGTCTGCAATGGATCGAAGAAGAGGAAGCTGAAGGTCTGCAATGGAGTTGCTGGTTCGTAGGTTGTCGAAGGTCTCTTCAGCCATCACAGATCCGTCCAGGTCGCAGGAGGTTGCTGGGTGAGTGCTTCGTCTTCCTCACAAGACGCCAGAGCCATCAACGTCGCTTTCTGTTGGGTGAGTGCTAGCTGGGTGAGTGCTCGCTCACCGTCGAGGTCGCTGGTCAGGCATGGGCAGAGATGGAATTATCTCCATGGATTTACAAATCCAAGCTTTTGAGATGGAATTGTAAATCCATGGTTTTGGTGGAATTGGATTCCATGTGGAAGCCAATTCCATGGTACCAAACATGCATGGATATGGAAATCAATTCCATTTCCATATCCATGCCTCTAAATTCCATGGTACCAAACGTGACCTAAGATTGCCCTTGACTTTTATGCCCTTAATCTTTTTGTGTAATGACATTTGGGTCATTCCTAGAAGATCACCCATCCTTACACTACTCCAGGGTGAGCACGCTTAACTGCAGAGTTCTTATAAAATTTCACCCGCTAGGCCAGGTCTGACTTTGGGTTTTGCAGCCGATCGGCATCATCTTTCTCCTTGCTTTCTATTTGTGGGCTCTAACTCGACTTTTGACTACTGGTTTGGCCTTTTATGCCCAATGACCATTTTGCCTTTGGTCTTTATACTTAATGACATTTATATCCCTGGCTTATATAATTAGAAATTTCAAAGCCTTAGGACTAACTTACTCGTAGTCTTTCTGGTCCACTGGCTTCCTCTCTTCCTGTTCTTATTTCTCTGGGCCTTTTCTTATCTCATAGCTATCGGTTTGACATTTATTTCAGATATATAGAAAAAGGGTGAATATTACATCAGTACTCTTAGATTTTAGGATAGATATCAATTTTAAATTTGAATTTCAAAATTAGTTAAAAGAAATTTTGTTGAATATTCTTCTACCTAGATTTTAGGATAGATAATATTTTGCAATTTAAATTTTATCTTCCTAAATTTTAGATTGCATTTTATCTTTTAGAATTTCATAATGTAATCTTTATAAATATATTGTAATGCACATTCTGAAGGAGGCATATTAGATTATGAATTTTGAGCTTTGCATTGTACAAGTTTTTTGAGATAGGATTCTCTTTAGGGTTCTTTTATTGAATTAACAACTTATCCAGCCTTGATCAACCTTGTGGCGTCTTCCAATACTTAGGGTCCTTATTCTTCTGTGTTCAAGGGTTCAAGTGGATCGTTAACATTTGTTTAGTGTTCTTGGGGTGCGTGTATTTTAGATTGGCTATGGGTTCTTGGGATCTTTCCCTATTGGGTTTGCACCAAATATGCTAAATACTCACCACCTATTCCCTCTTTAATAGCCTCCCATCAATAACCACATCCTCCTCTCTCAATATCACAATTATCATTTTATAATCTTTAAGCAAGGCATATCCACAATTTACATCTATATTTGTGGCCGTAGCCAAGATTATGGCTTTGTTTCATCGGATGTAGCTATAACCATCTAGAAAACACGTCTACAAGGGGAAGGTATCCGCACCCTTATAAAACATATACACAATTTATCATTAACAATATACATACACTGTGAATAGCTATTGGCACATTCCAATCAATAATTTCATGCTTAAAGGTATCTATAAAGTTAAAGGAACATTTTATTAAAAGTATTTGTAAACGTTGTCATTACAATACATCTATTTTATGATTCCAAACTTCACAATGGATTTTTAATACTATCAAGGAAAGTTAATCAAATAATGATGTTTTATCACAATAAATTCAAAATCACTCACCAAACATGTTCCAAGCATGCATAATAAGTAGAAAGCGGTTAGCTTTCATCTAATAAGGAAATATTATAACAATAATAAGCTCGTGCCCGTCACCAACAATTTCTCACAATTAGTTTAAATGATCTCAAAAGCCAAACCTTTGAGCTCGAAAACTCCTTTGAATCTTTTTTCTCTCATCCTCACTCTGCCTCTCTTTTTGCTGAACTGACGCAAGCTGTGGGGTATATATAATACCCCCACCGCCTTTCTCCCATTACACAAGTATACTGTCCGTTTGTTCATCAATCAGATGGAAGGTGGTAGAACATTTTAGAAAAGGAAAATGGGGAAATTACCACAAAACTCCCTAGGTTATAGAAATTCATAGTATGACCCCTTTTTTAAACTTTAAAAATGAAGATATTACAAAAACAGAGGGTGTGAGTCCCTGTTTTTATGCAATTCATGAGGGTGAGTGTGATTCCTTTTGTAAAGACTTGAAAAGCCTGTTGTTGTTATGATTAGTGAATTGAAAAACCTCAGAGGAGCTCTAAGGACTGGACGTAGGTAAGGAGGACCGAACCAGAATAAATTTGCTGTGTCTATTCTCTCTTTACTCTACTCTCAGTGATTTTGTTTCATTACCACTTTCAATTAAATTTTTAAAAGCTACCAATTCACCACCCCTCTTAGTCAAATCCTATTCTAACAGTTTGCTCTCGGACTCCTTTCGCCACGGCCAACTTGTACATTCACTGCTGTTGTAACACCTTCCTTAGCTTACTTTATTTTATGTTAGAGACCAATTATGAACCACTTTATGGCCATTCAATGCTTCAATTTATCTAACCAAGTGAAATTTAAAACTTTGCAAAGGTGTTCACGGATTACTATTCACTTGGTAAATTCCAGATTTTTGGCCAACTTTGAAAACTTCATAACTAATTCCACAAAAATCGAAATGGAGTGGTTCAAGTCTCTAAATAAAGCTTATGAAGTCCTTTACAGGAGAAAAATATCTCCTTACTCAATTTATTTACCAATTAATACAGTTTATTGCGTGAATAAACACTGTTTATTTGGTCATTTTCAATTTTCCAGATTTTTCCTTCAACTTTGGAAAATCATAACTTTTTATCTACACATCCAAATTTGGTAAAATTTTGCTCATTTTAAATATTGGAATGTGTAGTATTTGACTATAAAATTTCATGTCAATTGAACTTTGTTTGCTATTTTTCACTATTACCTCAACTTTGTTATTTGATAAGGGCTTTGGACCCTTTTTGAGGTTCATTTGCATGCTTCCTCTTTTCTCCTTTTTAGATTCCTATGCTTGGACTATCTATACAGTCCATATCTCAAACTTTACAGTATAGAAATTTAATTTACAATAATCCAAAGGTGTACATGGCCAAATTACACAATATTCCACTTAACTTGAAGCATACCTTTGATCTCTTTCATCCTTGCTCTTGTAATTGCCCCTAGAAATTTTTGTTATGGGAGAATGACATTCAAACAATCCCAATAGTAATTATATCTAACTAATACATTAATATGCATATATTATTGTGCATTACAAAAAGGCCATGAAACTTTAACATGTAAAACTAACCTTACAACTTCATATTCTCAAAATTTTGCTATGCATGTTATCATCATCAAGTCTCAAACAAAGAATTGCATGTCAATACATCAAAGCAACAAACATTACATGTCAAATGCAAAATCACAATCAATAACAATATAAATGTAAAAGTTAGAGAAATTGCTACCTCATTTGCTTAAACTCCCTTTAACTTTAAGAGCATCCTTTTACGCTTGAATTTGTAAGCTCTCTTGCTCAACCTTCCAAGTTGTTCCTTGCACAAATTAATAGCCTACACAATTCATAACATCATGGCTATTAATCTCAAGCCATTTCCAAGTCAAGAAACACCTTGAAACTCTCTAAAAATCCTTTGGTAGTTTAAGCGTTCTTGAAACCCTTAAACTTGGAAAAATCAATTCACTCCCAAAATTATTTTATCACTTCCACCCTACACAATTTTTCATTCTAAAACCAATGGAAGCATCAAAATCATGAAAATCACACTCTTTCCCCATGATGCAGGTCTGGCCGAAACAGAACATAAAGGGAAAATTGTGATTTTCAACTTCCAACTTCAACCACTTGCATAAACATACTCCTAATCCATTGTTTATGCATTATTTGCTCCAAGAACACATCTTCCTCATCAAATAAAATATTGGACAACATCTCCCCTAGGGTTTCATGATTCCAAAATTTCATACAAATATCAAAACAACACAATCTATACATCAATCAACTCATTATCATGCAAGGAGTGATTTGCAACCAATCTTTTTCTCTAATTCCCGCTCTTTCACATTTTTCTTCACATGAATCCTAACTTTCCATCCACCAAAATAGATCCAAAACCAAAAATCTAAACCAATAGAAAGGTAGAGGAAGCTCCAAGGATAAAAAATATTGCATGAGAGAACCACTTACCTTGGAGTTTTGTGAAATTTTCCTCTCCTTCTTCTTCCTCCTTGCTTTCACGCCATTTGCTCTCATTTTCAGCTGAAAAAGTCAGTCTTGGGATGGAGATAATGAAGCCAAAATGACTTTTAATTACAAAAAGAAATAGGTGTAAGGTTGAGACTTAATCTTGCAAAAATATCTTGATCTAATGGCTTGTATTCTTCCACCACTTGTAACACCTTGTGGCTTCTCATTGGCTCTCATAAAGTGGTCCTAAATGGATGTACTAATGGATAAGCATTTGGTTACACAAACCAAATGAGATTGGAATCCGGTTACAACTTATACCGTAAAACAACTTTATTCTTGTAAATTTTTTCTCTACTTTTCTGGAGATGTTTTTTTTCATCTTTTACTCTCCAAATATCACTTACTTATATGCCAAAATGATTATCCCAAAAATACCCCTGGAAAACATCCAAATTCAATAGGGTTACTTTACCATGTCCAAACCCCTGAAAAAGGTCTACTGACGGGCAATTTAGTTTAAAGGCATTAAAAATTATTATAATTTTTATTGATACTCTAACCCTTTTCCTTTCCTCAATTTGCCTTTCAGATTGTCCATAATTAATTTTTAAAGAAAAATCCCATTTCTAGGATTTTCAGGTATTTATTCCTCCGTTCTGGGAATTCGCCTTTATCGAATAATGGGCAATAATTTTATAATTTACTAGAAAATTCAATTTATTTTTCTATACCTAGAAATCACTTGTTTGAGGTCTCCAAATACCTCAAATAATTATTTTCAACCGATTTACCTTCAACATTCTCTAAACAGAAATCTGGGTCGAATTTGGAAAAAATGACTTCGTCATTGTAATCAGTAGATTTTTCTCTATCTTTTGGGCATCTATGAATTTTTCTGATATTTTGGTCAACTTTTGACTTGTTGACTTTGACTTTAGTCAAATTACCAAAATACCCTTGACTTTTTCTCTTATTTCCCAAAATGCCCTTACTTTTCTTTCTGCTCTTTCAAAGTTGGAATATTGCCCTCACATTTCCATGCTTAATGACATTTGGGTTCATCCCAGGAGGTTACTTTGGCCCAAGCACGCTTAACTGTGAAGTTCTTATAAAATTTAATCTGTTAAGCTTAAGTTGCTTCTGATCTTTCTGGTTCCTTAACTTCCTCCTTTTTTGTGCTTCCTATCTCTGGGCCTTAACTCAACCCATAACTACCGGTTTGGCTTTTATTTCAAATTACAGAAATATACAGATATCACAGCTGTGAACCATTGAATAAGTAGGATTTTGCTCTCGGGTTCCCTTCGCTGAGGCCAACATTTGGTTTCGTCGCAGCGAATCTTTCTTCAAGCAATGAAGTTGCTCTCGGGACACATTCACTGTGGCCAATATTTGGTTTACAATGGCCAATCTCTAATTTTAGGCGAGTTTCATTGTCTCAGGGCAGGTTCGCAATGGCGAAACGTTCTTTTTGCCACGACGATCCCTTTCTGTCAACGATAGTAAGTATAACCGTGTCTATCATGTGGGGGTATTATATAATATCCCACACCCTACGTCTTTGTTCTCCTTTCCTTCCCGCTCCATTTTTCTTCCGCTTCTTTCTCCCCGGAAATGTCTTTTTCTATAACTAGAAAGTTTGTCCTATTACGTTATATAATGGCTTTGCAAGTTGGAGCAGTAAAAATGGGATGAGGTATGTAAATGAACTTTCACGTTATGCAACTGAACTTCCATATTATATGTAACTGAGCTTTCTTATTGAAAAATTAATTGTAGAATATGACTTTCTACAAAATGTAACTGAGCTTCCATGTTATATGTAACTGAACTTTCATATTATGCAACCGAGCTTTTATAAGGGTTCAATGGCAGGTCTCATTCTCTAATTAATTTCCAATGGGGGAATTATCCCGTATTCTCCCATTTTTATTTAGTATATTAATTAAATGGAATCCATTTTCTTCTTAGCTTCCACCAAGCTTCTCAGTCTTCTTCTCATTCGCCATCTCCTGCAACATGTCTTCTTCCCCAGAGTACTCTCTCTCTCTCACACACACAGATAGATTGATCATTTGGTTTAAGATTTTCCGTTTAGATTTCTTGTTCTTGAATGGTTTATACATATATTTTCAACTCTATATATATTGAGGGTTTTTGTTCTCAAGTTTTTTATCAACGTGTTTGCTTGTATGATTCTAGTACACATTTTTATATTTATAATATTGTGTAGAGTAAACATTTAGAAAATCATTTTACTTAAGAAAGAGTGTTCGTCTCTGGTTTCCTTTTTTTTTTAAAAAAATATCGAACTATGAGGCTGATTGTAAATGATTTGTCATTTTTATATGAATTTTAGCGATGTTGCAGAACTCATTTGTATGAGACCGAGCAAATCTCTCTCTCTCTCTAGTCTTTATATGAATTTATAGTTCTCATTCAAAATTTATAGTTCTCATTCAAAATATTTTTTTATTAAAACAAGAAAATTCTAGCTTTGTTTATTATACTCGTAGACTTCTAGTTAAACAAATTTCTGGGAATGTTTGTTCTGAGGAAAAAGGCTTTGTCGATTTTTTTTTGGCTTAAAGTACTGTTATTTCCTTGTCTTTTGCATCATTTTTCTCTTCAAGTCTTCTTCCTTCATATGAAATTAGAGAAATATATGAGTATTTATTTATATCGATATCATAATTTTTCTTAGTACATTATGTAGCTTTCTCCTAAGTTTTATTAAATTATACATTTTTCTAATATGATCAATAAATTTCTTTTTTAAAAAAAATTGACAAAACAAGGTTTGAAAACGCTCCATGTTTAATGCTTGATAATCTTCAATTATGATTGTTTCTAATAAAAAGATACATAAATTTATAAATGAGGACATTTTGAATTAAAAATATAATTAAGCTGAAGTGTAGAATAACATTTCCTTTCTTGAAATACATTTATATATTTTTATTAATTAACAGCATAAGAAATTTATGTAACTTATATAATTTCTTCTATGATTAATGTTTTTTCTTTTTTCTCCATTCCTGGTCAACTACCTGGTTATGATTAAGTTATAATGTTATATATTGGAATTTATATTTTAAAGTACAATAAAATTAATTTATAAAAGTATTCTCTGGATATTAGAAAATTAGTTATTATTTTTTCCCAATATTGTCCTTGCAGATATTACAGATCTCTACCACCATTGAGCAAGGGCTATGGAGTGGCATGTTTAATGACTACATCTGAATTTTACCTTCAACTTTATAGTGTTTGGAACATTTCACTTCACCATGCTCTTGTTTTTAAACATCTGCAGGCATATTTGTGAATGAGAATTATTATGAAAGTAATTTTTTAAAAAAAAAGAATTATTAATTTATTTATTTTACAATAATTGCTCTTCTTTTTAAAATTTTAATTCAGGTTTGGCGGCTTGTCACGAATTTCTTTTTTCTTGGACCATTTTCATTACCTTCCACTTTTCGTCTTATAATAATGTGAATGACATATATTGATTCCACAATAATGTTTATTCTTTTTTTTTCTTGTAATCATAATAACAATAGTCAATTGTTTACCAAATCAAATATTAAAACTTTTACTGTGATACAGCCTTTTCTCTGTAGTCAAACAGATGAAAAATGTTAAAAAAATAATTGCATCCACTTCTTATAAGCTTTGGAAAATAAAATATGCTCTTTTGCCAACAAAGATTGGCTAAGTTGGTAATGAGTTGGCTTATAATCAAGTTTAAATTTCGTTGTTTATGTAATGATTTTATTAATGATTATATGTAAGTATTCTATGAGCCTAGAAACATACCGATCTTAATTAACTTTCAAAACCCAACTTACCTAAATGTTGGACACTTTTTGTAGTGTAAATCACACTATGAAATGATCTTATATTTAATTATTTAGGATGATGGGAAGAGTATTTTTTCCTTTGAAAATGATTTTTTATTTTGATTTCAATGAATGCATTATAGTTCATTAAATTCAGATGTCTACACTCAATTTGAAGTAAAACCTAATAAATTTAGAAAGTGGTATATATGGACCATTTGTGTGAAATTTGAATTGAATTGCTGAGCGAAATATGGAGTTTAATTCATTGGAAAAAGGACCATTTGACAAGAGAATAGCTGATTACTTATGTATGTTGAGACACTAGAACAACACTTTACTTATTTATTTATTTTTCATTAACATTTTTTAACACACAACACACATAGTAACTCCGTACCACTTGTTTTTATTATAAATCCACTTATTGAAAACAAATAATCTTAATTCTAAGTCCGCTTGATAATCATTAATCGCCATTTTTCAATTTCATTCTTATTTATCAATTTAAGGAAACTTTAACGACTTAATTATCTTTCTTTTGTATGCCATAATTAGTTAAAATAAACTTACAATAAGCATCAAACTGATGTGTGTAACACTCTTTATTTTCCCTTATAAACATCATATTAGATCACTAATGAACCACTTTAGGGCCTTGGAGAACTTAAATTGACCAAAGAAGTGAACTTGAAATTTTCAAAAAATGTGTACTGTTCATTTGGTCAATTTCCAGATTTCTGGCCCAACTTTGAAAAATCATAACTAATTCTAGAAAAATCCAAATTGAGTGGTTCAAATTTCTATTTGAATCTTATTAAGTGATCTATAAGGGGAAAATACTCACTAGTTCCAAAACGTGCCCAATCAATACAGTTAATTCCGTGAAAATCACTGTTCATTTGGTAACTTTCCAGTTTTCCAGATTTTTCCCTTAACTTTGGAAAATCATAACTATTTATATACACATCCAAATTTATCAAACTTTGGCTCATTTTAAAGCTTAGGACGTGTAGTATTTAACTGGAAAGTTTCAACTCAATTGAAGGTCTTTTGCTATTTTTCCTTGTCACTCAAAAACAGGACAGATTTGAGGGTCTTGGAACCCTTTACTTGGAAACTTGTCATTTCTAAAATTTTATTAAAACCTCTTTGATTATTTCCAACTTTTCTTAATGCATGCCTAACTTGTCTACTTCTTTTGAACATCTTCATGCATGCATTCACATATTTTCTCTATTTATCATGTAGAGGTTTAGCATTACATTAAACATGCCAACACATTAACATGAATTTAACATTTTTACATAACTTGGCAAGTTAAAACATATCATCATGCTAACTTCAATCATCATTCAACTTGCCTCTTTCTCTTGCTTGAGCCTCCACCTAAAATGGTTAGTTGGGGGGAGGGTGAGATTTTTGGAAATCTCAATAGCAAAGCTTACTAACACACATGAAAAGTTTGCATGACAAGCTTTAAGTTCATAAACATGTGTAACAAAGTCAAATTGTGTACCAAGCACATATTCAATGCATATGGCCATAGCATAATGTTACTCATAAACACATTCAACAATGTCATAAAGTCATGCACATCATTAGAATAATTTCATAACATATTAAGTAAGGTTAGAAATCTTTGCTACCTTTTATCT
>JANTPZ010114379.1:0-14562 GCA_025593235.1 Vachellia pachyceras
ATCCTCATCCTCCTACCTCCTTATGTACTGCTGTAAATTAAAATTAAAAACTTGGAAATGTATGACCTAGGCTGGTGTCGACTGTTCGCGAAACTTGAAATCTAAAAAATATGAGGTACGAGGTATTTGGTATTGATATTAAAACAAGTGTATGGGAATTCAGGGAATGGTTTTGTTATCCAAAAAAGGAGTTGAATCCAATTCGCAGAAGAGGTAGAGGGTGTTATGCAGTAGCAGAGCTAAGGTTGTGGTCCTTTGGGTGGTCGCCGCTCTGAGGGGGAACACGTGTATAGGTAGTCCAGAAAACGTCGATTGGATTCATCGTTAAACCAAAAACCAGAATAGATTGAAGTAGTCAGATTCAGAACTCTTCTTCGTGGATTGGGTCCCATTCGCAATTATTGGGCAATCCGAGTCGTAGATAGGGTTCATAGACCAATAGCTTCACTATCATCCCTACTAACCTTATCTACCCCTATCTCTATGTAAATTTCTGTGTTAGTCGGTTAATTAGATTTAAAAATTCTGCAAAAATGCGATCTTTCTGGCTCTTCCTTGTTTGGTGTTTCCTCCGACTATGGAAGATTAATCTGAGGTTGCCATCTGCTTTTTCAAAGGTGTGGGGCCACACGTTATGTCCACCGTTTACTGTGATGAAACAGACAAACAAATAACCACAAACTTTTGCCCTTTGGGGCTAAGCCGCTCATGAACTATGGAATCTGATATCTTTGAAAGGTTCATATTGACGAAGGGACCTTTTCTTTTTTTTGACCTGAACGAAGGGACCTTCAATTATTGCCGAAAACCTGTTTTAAAATTTAATCACATCCTATGCGTGTAATACTGTCTCGTCGAGCTGGAGGGAAAAAAAAAATCGAACCCAATTGTTCTTGTCAACAGAGAATATATCGTTTAGACACAAGAGTTTATCATAAAATACTGACCCCTTAAAATTTTGAAAAGCAAGTTTATTCTTGGTATTTTCCCTTTCTGAATTCCACCTTAACGATGATAGGCTCCACACTTACGTTAAGCTCTCGCTTTGCGCCCAGTAACGAGGAATTAATATTATATATCGTCTACGCTATAAAAAATTATTTGAAATTAGGTCATCCCAGGTTTAACATAATCTAAATAATGACATGAGCCTACCATCTGCCAGAATAAGTGTGCATTACATAATCTAAATAATGACATGAGCATGCACTGGAGGCTTTTCAATATGCTTTTGCAATGAGTTGGAAAGTGTCTGTTGTGAATCTGATAACAAAATTCTCATTGACTGCATTACCGGACAGTCTTCTTCTCTTGAATGGAGATGCGATATTATCTAGCAAAACTTTACAGATTCTACACAATTTTTTTTTGGTAATAACAGAATCTAGACTATTTTGTCAGGACTATTCTTACAAATGGATTCCCACGGAAGCTAACTTTGTAGTTGATTGGTTGCTAAGCAATTTGAATTCGCCCGTACCTTAACCTAGATGAAGTTTATGTTCAGTTTGGTTTTATTATTTTCTTTCATTTACTTGGCTCGTTGCAATTTTCATTTGACTTGTAAAACTATTGGTTGGTTATGAATTTTAAATTCCCTTTCCGGAAAAAAAGAAAGAAAGAAAACAGTTCATGAAAGACTGCATGCTACCTCAGGAAGCAATGCTAGAGGTATGAAATAATCAGGATGGGTGATGAAGATTCGATGGATCCTCTTTCTTTCTTCGTTCAACCGCATCCGCAAATTAAAACTTAACGAAACCAGAGGAACTATAGAGGAAAGGGATTGAGAGAGAGAGAGAGGGTTGGGAATATTTTGGCGAAAGGGAGGGAGGAAAAATCTTTTTCCAGATAGAGGAAAAGAAAGTGGGATTGAAAGGTGTGTGACAGAGAGATTGATGTGGAAGAGACATGTTGGTCATCATGCTCAATTCACCCTTCACAGTTCCTCCTCAAGGCCATGTCCACAATTTAATAGCCAGTAGTGACTGAGTGCTTCTTGCCCTTCCCAATTTCTTTCATCTTAGAGGGAAAAAAATAAATTTGGAACATGGGAGGAGGTGGCATGCATGTCCTGATGTCCATTTCTTAGCTTTGTATATAACACAAAACTGGCGGGGCCCACTTAGGTAGCATCATCATTCTGACGTAAGAGAACCTACCAATTTTAGGACGAGCCCTATTCAACGCCCCACTGCAATTCACATCATTAGCTCCCTTTTCTCCTCATTTTTACCTCCATGACGTCAAGTCCATAGGCATCAAAAGGGACCAAAGTTAATGTAAATAAAACAACAATCAAGAAAAATATGAAAAGAAATTTCTGTATTGCAAATACTAGAAATGTACGATGATGCTCATCTATATAGTAGAAAGCTCCAAGTTATCCTGATTCTAAGAATGTGGTTGGTGTGTGTTAAGATGTGTAATGAATGATTATATATGAATCGTCGGTGTTACAAAGGACCCATATTCATAAATTTCTTGACCTCGTCGTACAAGACCAATACGGCTGCAGCTCCGGTGCTCCTAAACATGTTGGAGACAGCCCCGCGGTAAAATGAAACAAGACCTTCTGTCCTATATATTTTCCTCCAACAGTCGAGGGTGTTATTGTACATGAGGTGTTCCATGCCTGACTGCATCATCATCCTCCTTCGAACTGTGTCAAATGGATATGATATCAACCCGGCTGATGATGTCACTGCCTGAGCCACCACCCATCGCTTCCACAGAGCTAACTTGCCATCCGATCCTTCGGATAACATCTCTTTTATGGTGTCAAAGCCTCCGAAGTAAAGTCCTCGGTGCACCACCATCCCTTGCAGAGACGCTGGGAGGCCCCTGTAAATCCCTCTAATACCATCCTTTCTGAATATGGTGGCTAAAAAATGGTGTATGCCTTGAAATTGACGCTTATCTGTTCTTCCAATGTCTGCAGCAAGGCGGGTGTGTGCAATATCAAGTGGATATACCACGATCAACGCTGTACAACCGGCTCCAGCCCCAGCAACAAAATTAGCTGATGCTCCTGGCAAAAAATTATTCTCACACGAGTTTTCACCTCTCAATATGTTTCTGTATAGATCCTGTAGACAAAAACAAGCGTATCAACACTCTGTATAAAGTGTAACGTGACAGAATAACCTCAAGATGATGCATGTATAACCATATAAGAGACTGGCAAACCAATATCTCAGATTTGGAAATGTAATTTTCTTCTGAAATTTGCATGAAGATATAAATAGTGGAGCCGTGTCAAGCTTGTATGTGGACAATGACATCTCATGTTATGGCACATACGAGAATCCAAATTCTTGGGGGGGGGGGGAGCGGAGTGGACCGCCTACACTCACTGCACTCACAAAGAAGGATACATGAACGAAACAACGGTTCACAAATAATTGATGGCTCTCTGATAACTTAGCTAACCTACTGCTTATGAATGATTTAGCTGGCTTAACTTTTCTTGAATAGATGCGCTTAAATAACTCTCAACTAAAATCTTACATAATCATTAGGACATCAGAAGGACAAGACAATTAAAAGGATTGCATTTTTTGTCAGAACATTTTTAGTTACATATTCAAACATTCAGCAGTTCTATTAATCATATCTTTAATATTTAATTTGAAAGTTCATCGTTGACCTGGTTATGACATCTGGAACTTTTTTGGCAATAAAGTTGGTGGGAAGGAAGAGTAATATTGAATTAGATGATACTCTGACAAGAGATTAGAGAGTTTTTTACTGTAGATAGACACAGAAAAGAATACAAAATAATGTGAAGAGAAGCTAGTTGTCTCCTGTATTGATGCTAAAAGGGAACCAACAACAAAGGAATGTTTCCAGGATTAAGTATTTCTATCAACACAATATTGTCCAAGACAAAATTGAAAGAATAAACCAAACCAGTGAGAAATGTCACCTACTGGAATGAGATTGTGGAAGTTAATTTAGGTTATTGAAAGCATCATAGCTTAGATACGCTTGAGGTATCACCTGTGAGGTCAAGCGAATAAAAAGAAACAGTGAAAAGTGACCTTTCCCTTCTTATAGAGAGGAAAAAATATACAACAGATGAGTAAAATTGCCAATCCAGACAATATATAGCATTTTACGCATGAAGCTTAAAAGGCTCCGACTAAAACATAATATCTAATATTCTAGAAATTTGATTCACGTGCACTTATATGGCTACCCATTGTTGTCTGTAAATGAGAGAAAATGATGCCATCTTAATGAACAACCCATGGATCCAAGTTCCTACATACTTCTTCCAACGTCACAACAAATCAACGATGTCTTACATTCAAAATTTCACATAACTAGCCATGGAACAAGCCAAAAGGCCTTTCAAGACTAAAGCCGCATATGAAGGCCGGAAGAGACATCGTCAAGTAACTAAAGCCATAGATGGGTGAACTATTCAGAGACAGGGCATTTACAGAATCAACATGCCCCAAATGTTTCAAGAAGTCCCTTCCCTGGAAGTCCAAAAAGAAAATACTGGCCCATTGGATATAATATTAATCCCAGACTCAAAGCAGAAGAGAGTGAGCAATAAATAAGAGTAGCCAAAATTCCCCCAAAGTTTGTTCAGCAATATTACCCTGCCTCCAATTCTAACGTCATCAGTCCAACTCTCAAATCATAACTCACCACCTAAACAAGAAATGCAAAAAGAACCCAACCTCAGCAAATAACAACAGGAGGAAATCAACCAATGAATTACAAGAAATGCGAGAAAGAACCAGAAAAAATAAACATAGGTGAGGTTTTCCTGTAAATAGCAAAGAAGCGGGAAAGAGTATTAGAAAGAGATGAGCAATACGAAGCAGACCTTGAGGGAGAAATTGAGTGCGACAGAAGGATAATAGCGAAGAACACTGCTGCCATTGCCTCTCCACAAGGAGAGAAAGCCTTCTTCTTTGACGGTACGGACTATACAATCCAACATGCCCTTGAATTTCAGACGCCCATTGGCAACAATGGCCATATTGCTTTCTTGGGTCTGCAACAAAAGCTTCGACCTCTCAATTGGAGCCACGATGGTGTGGACTACCCCACCCACGACCGCTGCGGCCATCAGGTCACGATTAAAGTTCGTCAACCAAGAATTTGGATTCGCTGATTCTTGTCTGGATTTCGATCCTTTTTCTGAGTCACCGTCATCTGAAGACATCGGTAGATTAGCTGATTCCGTGAGGCTCCTCCGTTTTCCCCAATCCACCTCTTCTACTGTCTCACACGAAGCCGCACGTCCAACACTTGCTTAAAGAAGAAGGCGACTGATTCTTTGATCAAATTAATTCAAATCCAGAGCCTATCAACGGATGGGGTTTCAGCTATTTAATCCAGGCCCGTCCGACTCCCGGATATTTAATTTCAAACTCGATGAAAGAGTTGCCTTGAAGCGCCGGACGCCGGTCGGGGCTGCGATCGATGATAAACATGTTAACCCCATCATCCCTCCGGCCCGACCCAGCTACCGATCCATGGAATATGGATAATTCCACGTGTAGTATTAATGCTTTTCTAAAGTTGCTGCTGCTGTTATCCATTAACAGATGATCAGCGCTTGGTCAGCTGTTGATAGATACAGTATGTATTTATGAATCTGTGTAGAATAATTTTATATTGTGAGGTGAGTTTTCTCCAGACGCAAACGTAAATCTAAACCCGTGGCCAAACATGCACGTTAATGATTTTAAAGACTTATTAATTATCCTTTAATTATTTCGTCGTACCACTTTTGCTGGTAATAATATAAAATCAATTTTAAAGAAAAAATTAAATTATAAAATGGATATTATATTAAAAATCACATAAATTACTTTTTTATTCACACAGGTTTTCGGAAACGAAATAGTTTAAGGCCTGCTTTGTCTAATAAAAAGATGAAAAACGTATAGAAGTCAAGAAATAGCGGGAGAAAAAAAAACCATTCTCTTGATCAGCAGCAGGATAGGTCAAGTAGTAACATACTAGGATAAAGACATTGAATGCATTCACATGCAGAGACCACAGGACATTTATTTCCTTGATACAACAACAATGGCTAAAAATCGTTCACTCCTAAAAGCAGCTTATCGTGTTCCTGTCTTCTTGGTGGCCGATGTCTGCTTTGCTCATGCTCCAAGCATTCAACTTGGAAACTGTTACGCTCTCAGATCCATTGTTGAAAACATAAAGATGAGCATTTTCATGTATAGCCAATGACGGGTATACTCTTGAGCTTATACAAACTCTTCCTCCTTCCCCAAAACTCTCAATTATGGAGTGGTCAATCTGCATTATTAATCACCATATATTCACATATTATACACCTCAGTTCAAGAACGTGGTCGATCTAGAAGAACTATCACTAAAAATTTCATATACATACCAGGCTTCTGAGTGAAATGGTTCTGATCTTAGGATCTACGTCAAAGAATGATCCATATGTCGTTTTATCCAGGTCTTTCCTCAACGAAGACCTGTAAACAATTCTCAAGCCCAATCAAAAAAAGAACACAAAAAAGACAAGAAAAGTTAAGTTGGTAGATCTGGGAAATGAAAGGAACCTGCTTTGGTCACTGCACATGAGGCCTATATATCTGTTGGGAGCTTTATATATTCTGAAGAATATTGCAGTTTGCTCTGTCTGGTCCTCTGAGGCCAATGTTGATAAACCGAAAGGCCCTATTATCCCACTCTGGGATGCGTATTCTTCACTGCACAATATTTGTGGATCAACCTTTGTGGGATCTATCTCTTCCGCATTTTCTGCTTCAGGTAGCTCAAACAACACCTCCACATCGGCCTTCAAGATTAAAACAAACGTCAAAATTGATCTTGAAGAAAGAATGAAGAAAAAAAAATTAGTGCCCTTTTGGCATACCTGTGAAGCTGTGATTCCTGAAACTTCAAGGAGTGATTTACTCACGAGTTTCTCTCCAGTAATACTAACTTGGTTCTTACGTAGCTTTTCTAACTCTTCAACTGGCCACTGTACCAAACGCTTCCCACTTCTATCAAGCCAAACTTGCCTGGGAATGGACTGCGTTGCCAAACAACTTTAGAAGAAGACATGAACATACCCTTTAAGCTTCTGTAAGTATAACAAAGGTACTTACCTGGAGACCAGCCCATCCTTTGTCTATATCATCTTGTGTGGTGTCTGATTCATTCACCCATCCCCAGAGAATCCTCCTGTTCTTGGCATGGTCAAAGAAAGTCTTCGAAGCATAGAATTTACCATAATCGTACCTCAAATCCAAGCTAGTTCCAGTGAACTTCGTATCAGGTATGAAGCTGTTCTGATCCGAGAGATATTTACCCAGAAAATAGAAGTCGTGTGAATTACGCAAGTAGCCTATCTTCAGTACATGCCTAACGTTGGGATTTTCTTCAGATGTATCGACCCCATTAGTGCCTTCAATGGACACTGGATAGAAATCTGGGCATTCAACTACTCCAGTATTTTCAGACAAATAAAAGGGATTAGAATCTACAGTCCAATTAACAAAATCCTCAGTTTCTCCCAGAATCACCTTCCCTTCATCACCGTTCTGAGCACCAACTATTACTCTCCATCTTCCATCTTTTCCCAGCCAAGCAGTGGATGGGTCTCTGAAATTGTCGATTTCAACTCCACTGGGTGGGGTCATGATTGGATTGTGAGGATGTTTGATCCATTCCCTCAGGAACGGGTCTGATAGATTCTTTGGAGTAGCCAAGTTCTGAACTTGATGTTTGTTAGAATCAATCCCGGTGTACAGAATCACGGGTTTTTCTCCTGGGAGGATCGTCGCTGAACCGGACCAGCAACTATTAATGTCAGACGGCTGGCTTGGTTCGATAGCGTGATTCAAATGAATCCAATTGATCAGATCATAGGAAACAGAATGTGCCCATAGTATTCTATCCCCAAATGTTGCTGCATAAGGGTTGTGTTGGTAGAACAGATGATAGACTCCTTTGTAGTACATAGGTCCTGCAATAGATTGTAGTTTCGGATCTCATATAATTAAAGTTAGTGATATTTCAAGTTGACTAAAGAGCAGTTTCAAATGGAACAAAGAATGTTCCATTTGATATGAGCTTACCATTTGGATCTGAAGAATCAAGTTGAAGATTCCCCAGCAAAATATGTCAAACGAAGTAGAAATGAAAGGAGTTAGAGACGATGTCAGTGAGTTACAGCATAACAGAGAGAGAGAGAGAGAGCAGCAACGTTTTAGAAAAAGATATTGGTAAAGGTGATGATACCGTTCATCCAATTACGGGAGGGCTGAAAGTGATAAGAAGTTCGGTAGGGCTGTGTTTCTGGGATTGAATCGATGCTGTATAAAGATGCCTCAATCTGAATTGCACAGTTTAGCAGAAAACTAAATAAGCAGATGAGCATAACTGTCTTTGCCAATCTATCCATCATTGTGGAGAGGCTCGGCATAGAACAGATGGCTCTTGCTTTGTGGTTTGATCATCCTCTGAATTTATATGGATCATGTGGTTGTCATTTTGTGGGAAAATCACATGATATTTTCCAGCCAATTGGATTTGTTTATTAGGGGCATACAAGGTACAACTGGGAAACATTTTTTCTGTCTCTGCACTATCATTTGGGATCCTTATCAGCAGTAATGATATCATTTGTGTGTTTTTAAATTCTTGTTTAACGTAATTGAGACGCAAAAGAAAAGAGAGACTCGTCTGGGTTGAGTCAATATTATTGGGTTATTTTAATCCATTTTCGCATTAAAAATTCATGTTCTATATTTCTGAGTTGACTCCGTGAATTACAGTAATGACCCCGAACATGTTTTAACTTTTTAAATACGAGATCTTCGTCCATATCTCCCATAAATAAGAAGTTTTCGTCTTTAGTATAAAAAATAGTCTCTATGTTCTTAAGCTGCAGGTTGCAGCCTCCAACTCATTGCGCAGAGAAAAGTAAAATATTTTCCACACGATGGAAACAAACAGAGCATCACGTGATCTACAATAATTAATTAAAGAGAAGCGTTCCTCATCATACATATGCGTGTGTGTGAGCATGTTGATCGATCCATGAGCTCCTTGTGTTGGTGACTCCTTCCCTGGTGATGAAACCCAGAATGAGGAAAAGGCTTTTGGTAAACCTATTTTATCTGTGAGCCAACTATTTCATACACTAATCTCTTGGATTCATTGTGTGTGAGACTGTGAGTGATCGATCATTTTTTACGTTGTTTCGTGTAATCCTTGGGGTTGGACCTGCCATGTACATGTATAAGAAATACTGATATAGCTTAGATGATCAACACATTTATGGTTTTCCTTCAATTCGAAGTTATAGCTGTAATTAGTGGGTAATGACGACTTCGTGTATGTTTGAGAAATTCATCAAGAGAAAGAAGTTATGGATTTCAAGATCAAATTACTAATTTTAAAATATTTTTTACAGATTTTGAGATTCTATTTAAAAGTTTCATGATAATTTTATCTTGACATAGGCTTCGTTTGGAAACCCGTTGGGAAAACGGACACAGATTCCGAGGTACTTTATGTGAGAGGAATTTTATCTCGGCTTGCGTGAGAATGGGTTTGAGGAGCCAAAACGGGCTCCCCAACATGTTTCTAAACGCAGCTATAGTGTGCAGCTTGAAAAGTTTTCCATGCACTAACCTTCTTTTGCCCCGAAAGGATGTTCCGGAGGGTGTTCTAGAGAGCACGATCCATCAAGTAGGTTGTTACATATAATTATATACACTATTAATTAAAAAGATATATATGTAAGGGAATTTTTCTATTTACTTTTAAATTACTCCATAATGTTTGATTAACATTTTTCGGATGTCTTTAATGGTCTTTTTTTTTTTTACATGTTTAAATCATCTGGAACCATTTTCTATACCCGGGAGGTTACCACTAATAATTAAAATAAAAAATGTTTGAAAAATGGAAGAAAAGAAATTAAAAGAAATGCCAAAAAAAAAAGTTTACCATTAAAAGAAGATGTTTTCACGGGGACACAAATCGACAAAATGAGAATGAAATTAAATCCAGGAACGGCAAGGATGAGCAGGACATAAAATCATTAATGTATTGCATCCAAAAAAACAATCGATAGTTATATATCTAAATAAACTGATATTTCCATTAGTACAGTTGAAAATTAAATTTACAGGGCATGAAATGAGCGTTGGGGAGTGGATGAGATGAACCCAAAGCTGCCGCAGCATTCACAAATCAAAAGCGGAGTCGGAGGACCAGAGGGGGAAACGTTGTGCTAATTTCGGAATCAAAGATATTTCATTCTCCTCAGTTCTTTCCTCTCTTTTTTGAGTTTTTCACACAGCCCTTGATACATAGTCAACCCATACGGCGTGATTTTGGAGCAACCGACCTATTCTGGTGTCTCGCTGAGATATGGCCTGGAGGCATCTGATTTCGCGGGTCAGTCTATTCGTGTCATGTTCGCACCCATTAATCTTGATACCACCAATGTTTCACATAGATTTCGACTTTCGAGTTCTCCGTAATATTGGAAAAACCCTAGTTTTGTTATTTCCAGCATGCTTTCTGTGTGTGTATACTTTATCCGTCATTCGTTCTTTGCTTATGTGGAACTTGAATGGATAATGGATGAAAAACGGAATTCGGCGCTGGAGGATGAAACTGGTGGAATAAAAGGATAAGCAAAGAAATTGGATGCATCAAGAAGCAAACTTTAGATGTTTGGGTTTCTTTTCCCTCGCTTAGTCTGTCGAGCAATGAAACATTAAGACCAGCGCATGGATTAATGACCTTTTGCGAGATTACCTGTTCTGTATTAGTAGTACTTGTGACTTAGAAATTAGAAACGAAGTTTCTTTGAAGGTCAAACAATTTTTGACTGCTGGGCTGTTTGGTTCTTTTGGTTTTTTCCCTCTTGATGTGCTGTATGGAGACAGTGTTTAGGCAGTTATTGAGGGAGAACCTGTTTGGGAGTGGTGGACATAGATTGAAATATAATGTGTCTGAGCTAGGAACTACTGTCTTTGAAGTGACATACCAATAATATCAAAAAGCCTAAGGTTCTTGTATTAAAATGCAGAGCAGTCGCAGAAGCAATTTCATTTCCTGTCTCTGAGATTGGGTGTCTGGTTACCTTCTCCATCGATTAGTTTATGTAGTGCTGAATATATTCGGATTTGAGAGTGGATTATTCATTTTTTGTTACTTAGTGCTCGTGTCTGATTGGTTTTTAAGCTAATTGCCAGTGCTTATTTTTTAAGTTGACTTTATCCTTACAGGTTTCACGTTGTCAATCAGAATATGGACAGATTAAAAGTTTGTTTGTTAGAACCTATTTATCTGTTAGTAAGTTTGAAGGTCGAGCAGGTATGTAATATCATGTCCCTGTTGAGAATGTCCTTTTGAAAGTTCCTTTTTATACACAATTCTGTAGCAGTTTGGTTCAAGATGTAAAATTAATTGCACCAATTTTGTCTGAATATCTGGGAATATATATTATGTCTCACTGACTTTGGATTTCTAGCAGGGAATAGGTTTTTGTGCACTCAGGAGAGATTCCGGTCCAGCTATGTTGGCAACCTGGCTCGTCGAGTGCGTGATGCAGATGAAGCCAGTGATGTTGCTCATCTTAAAGAACTTTATCATCGAAATGACCCTGAAGCTGTGATTAGATTGTTTGAAAGTCAGCCATCGCTGCATACCAATCAATCAGCCCTTTCTGAATATATTAAAGCATTAGTGAAAGTTGATCGGCTGGATGAAAGTGAATTATTGAGGACATTGCGGAGAGGTAGCTTTGTGTCCAGAACCAACTTTGCTCTCTTTGATGCTTTATCTGCATATTTCTATGCTTGTTCTTATGGATTTATATTACTTGTCAGCTGACCTGTTAACCTTGCTCAAGGAAAATGGATTTCCTTAAACTAACAACCAAAGATATGTTTGAGCATGGGAAAACTGCTTGCTCCTGCTAAATGAAGCCTTGTAATTCAAAATTATGTGTACTTTCTTATCTTCTCTCATTCACCTCAAGCACTCCATGTCTCAGGTGATGCAAATTGGGTGAATTATCCTGCATCATTATATTGTTGACATAATAGAACTGATTTTTCAGGCCAAAAAAGAACCGATGTTCTGTATGTCTAATCTTATAATATTATTTTCTATCAAACTAGTGTTGCATGATGAAGTTTTGGTTAGGAGGGTAGTTTATATTTGCTTTGTGCTATGGCCCTTTGTACTGTTGCTCTGATCATGGATAATTTTTTTGGGGTACCTAGTTAAATCACGTCATCTAAGGTGTTGTACTTCCCTAAGTCTGTACCGGGATTTTTGTGCCTTTCCTTTCACCTTTGTGGTGCTTGGACAACTATGATTTCCGAAGAGTGCATTGTTTATAGAATGATGCAAGGTATATATGTTTCCACCAAAATCTTAACTTCAGCTGTTTTGAAGTATGGAAACTTCAAATCTGGCGCTTCAATTACATACTCATATGAAGAATTTTAAGTTTTGTCTTTTTGCAATAACTATTGGAATCCTATATCTGTATCACAATTTATGTGAACAAAAAGTTATAGCCACATGTCTGTGGATTTACAGGTATTTCTAATTCAGTGAGGGATGAAGACAGTATTGGTGGCCTTGCCGCTTTAAAAAATGTAGGAAAGCCCACCAAGGAAGCAATTCTTGGAACTGCAAGTGCTCCAATCCATATGGTGGCTGCAGAAGGTGGAAATTTCAAAGAGCAGTTGTGGCGCACATTTCGGTCCATTGCTGTTGTCTTTCTCTTGATTTCTGGTGTAGGAGCACTTATTGAAGATAAGGGAATCAGTAAAGGTAATGCTTATTATTGGTAACTTTTTAGATCCTGAGCATCATTCTGCAAAGTTTAATGAAAATATGGTTTTTTTTTGTTTGGTTGCTAATTTCTCAGGACTTGGTATGAATGAAGAAGTGCAACCTAGCATGGATTCAAGTACAAAATTTAGTGATGTAAAAGGTGTTGATGAGGCAAAAGCAGAGTTGGAAGAAATTGTTCACTACCTCCGAGATCCTAAGGTAGAAAACTCTGGTATAAGTCCTTTCTCTCATAAATGCTTCACATTCAAGCTTCTTGAACTTGTATCTATATGATACCTTAACTGAAAAATATTATGTCTTCATTATCACATGTTCTAATAAGGTTATGTTGGTTAACTTGCATTCACCTATTACACATGGGGATCCAGATGCTAATTGTAAAAATTATTCTCTAGATGTCACTGATTAAGTGTTGTGCTGTTTAGTCAAGCAGAAAATAGTTAAAAATTTTAATCAATCTGTGGCTTTGAATTCCTTTTTTGACTGTTTCGGCTCAGTTTTCTGATAATGTGTATGTACCCGTGCATTTCATCACACTATATTTGGATGACTCTGTTTCATTGTGACAGCGCTTTACTCGTCTTGGAGGTAAGCTGCCAAAAGGTGTTTTGCTTGTTGGCCCGCCTGGGACTGGAAAAACAATGTTGGCAAGAGCTATAGCTGGAGAGGCTGGGGTTCCTTTCTTCTCCTGCAGTGGAAGTGAATTTGAAGAGATGTTTGTTGGTGTTGGAGCGCGAAGGGTTAGAGATCTTTTTGCTGCCGCAAAGAAGCGATCACCCTGTATAATTTTTATTGATGAAATAGATGCTATTGGCGGCAGCAGAAACCCTAAGGACCAGATGTACATGAAGATGACATTAAATCAGTTGCTTGTTGAATTAGATGGATTCAAGCAAAATGAAGGCATTATTGTGATTGCAGCCACTAATTTTCCACAGTCATTGGATAAGGCTTTGGTGAGACCTGGTAGGTTTGATCGCCATGTTGTCGTTCCCAATCCAGATGTAGAAGGAAGGCGGCAAATTCTTGAGTTTCACATGTCCAAGGTATTATTATCTCTTCCTGTGAAGCGTCCTAATGGCTTGGGCTGGATGGCTTATTGTGATTCACCATGGCAGTGGAAACCTCTGAAATGCACACCCCACCCCTTTTATTTGCTTCATATGCACATTTATGCGTGAACTGACCTGTTTTAATATGAAATTGAGTGCCTTGCTGATTTTCTCTCTCTCTCAATTGTAATGCCTTAACAGGTGCTGAAAGCTGATGATGTTGATTTAATGATCATTGCTAGAGGAACTCCTGGGTTTTCTGGTGCTGACCTTGCAAACTTGGTAAATGTTGCTGCTCTTAAGGCTGCAATGGATGGTGCTAAAGCTGTGAGCATGACTGATTTAGAGTATGCTAAGGACAAAATTTTGATGGGAAGTGAGCGTAAGTCAGCCGTCATAAATGAGGAATCAAGAAAGATGACTGCGTTTCATGAGGGTGGTCATGCTCTTGTGGCTATTCATACTGAAGGGGCACTTCCTGTTCACAAGGCAACTATTGTTCCAAGAGGAATGTCTCTTGGCATGGTTACTCAATTGCCAGACAAAGATGAGACCAGTATCTCTCGCAAACAAATGCTTGCGCGCCTTGATGTTTGCATGGGTGGTCGGGTTGCAGAAGAGATAATTTTTGGAGAAAATGAGGTTACTTCTGGTGCTTCAGATG
>JANTPZ010114380.1:0-29431 GCA_025593235.1 Vachellia pachyceras
GCAAAAATATGTGCATTTAGGCTTTCAGGTTTACAAAATAATTTAAGCAAAATTTGTGATATGTTAATCAAAAGAAGCATAAATGTAATTATAAAAAACAGGGGCCGCTCATGGTTTTCTTCAAGACTAAGCCCTGCTTCTTCCTTATATTTTGCATTGGCATAGGACATTGCTTCTATGCCCAGGATTTCTTTAGTTTGCTGCGCAGCCTGCACTGTTCTTGTTTCATGCAATCTGGGGGTAATTAAAGAAATAAATAGTTTCTGATTTTCAATAGTTGTGAAGTTGCATAGTGTACGATTTATTGGTTAGTTAATCATAAGAAATTAACAGTTTCTGATTTTCTATAGTTATGTAGTTGTATGTTGTATGATTTATTGGGCATTTAATCATAAGATACATCTCTAACAGTACTATGAAGGCTCAACACAATCTTGAATGCATGTAAAAGGAATTAAGTTAAATATTACAAATGCTAGATTGCTAAAATTGTGCTTATGATTCCAGATCTTAAACTGTATGGAGAGCATTAGGCATCGCTGTTTTATACTTAGTTATTTGATCTTTTTTAAAATATTGTTTAAGGAAGATAATGATCATCACTTAACAGTAGATAAATACTGATAAAACTATTTTTCAATTGAGTGGTGATGGATGCTTCTGTTTTGTTGTACTTCTGTAATACTTTATCAGGTTGTGCCGGGGGAATTAACTATAATAACTGGGGTTCCCAATTCAGGGAAGAGTGAATGGATTGATGCTCTTCTATGTAATCTCAATCAAATTGCTGGTTGGAAATTTGCACTTTGCTCCATGGAGAACAGGGTGAGCTGTTCATGCTTGACTTCAAAAGCACAAGCACTTCTATGAAGTTTCGTTAGTATCCGGCACATCTCACGCACTAGCATTAGGCACAATTTGACAGTTCACAGTATATATGGATGCCTCTGATTCTGGTTTAGTTGTGTTATCAGGCACGTGTCTGTGTTGAATCTGTTGATGTTTCCTAATTTAATCTTGCAAGCACATTACGGATTTTATACTGAAATTTCTGTCTAGAAGGAAAATATGCTACTGTTTCTAGGTCCGCTATAGATATCACGAAGGGGTTCCTCTCAATTTCTCTTTGAAATTGATAGTATTAATTTCAAAAATAGATAGACTAAGAGCATGTCCCACTACATTGTAGCATCTCAATTCAGGTGGGACCCACTCTTCAAGTAGGCCCTACACATTTTGTGCTTTCTCTGAAATTGGCGCGTTTGATTTCTGAGAAATTGAGAGGATCCAAATTACAGACATCATTTTGTAAGGTTATATGTGGGACAGTTGATTAAGGAGAGTCTCATATGTAAATCATTGTTTTATTTATAGTTTAAAATTAATGCCTCTTCACCCCCACCCTGGACTCCCCAGAAAAATCATTAATGCCTCTCAGAATGGAAGATATTTATACGATTGAAATTCATAAACTTTAATACTCTTTCTTGAATAATGTTGTCAGCATCTATTATGTAATCTGTAATTTGACTTTAACTACAATGCTTTTCTGATCATTCTCTCTCACATTTTCTGCGGCATTTGGTGACTTTATTGACTGATCTACAGGTCAGGGAGCATGCTCGGAAACTTTTAGAGAAGCACATAAAGAAACCTTTCTTTGATGTGCGGTGAGGTTTGATTGAAAAGGATGCAAAGTATTAAATTTAGGTTCACATTTTTGCGAATTTTATTTTCTAATAAATATTCTCTTGTGAATGTTTATAATCACCAATCTCTTGGTCTTTGCTGATGATAGTTATGGTGAATCTCTTGAACGTATGAGTGTGGAGGAGTTTGAACTGGGGAAGATTTGGTTAAGTGATAATTTTCAACTTATAAGGTAAGTCTATATATTGTTGGCTTGGTTGCATCCACACCCGAAAGCCCCCCCCCCCACACACACAAAAAAAAAAAAAAAACAACCTCTGTCCCTCTTTCTCAAATTTCAAGCTCGTTTTATAATTTGATATGTGGCTTATTGAGCCACTGCTGTTTGCCCAAGCAAGATAGCAGGATAATTTGTTGGCACTCTATTATCTTCATTTCTTGAAACTGTGGGAAGTTATGGGTTATAAGGCGATTAATATATTTTGAAACTAGAGAAAGATAGAACCTTGTTAAAATGAAGTGGGAATCAGAATCAGGGATCCAGCCATTTTAACTTCTTGATCTGTGGCTTGGCTTGGTTGTTGGAGCTGAATCTCCTATGGTTGTATTTTTCACCCTTTTTTCTTATCTTACATACTAATGCTGTTACTGAAAATACTGTAGCTTTGTCAACGAAATCTATAAATTAGGCCGGGCTTGTTTGGAAGTTTTTTGAGAATAGCATTTACGGATTTCGAGGTAAAACCTAGGTTTTAGAGAATAGCTTTTACAGATTTCGATGTAAAACCTAGGTCTTGAAAGATTGTGTTTGGGAAGTAATTGGATTTTACGGAGTTCGAGGCAAAAAGTAGGTAGGAAAGAGGAAAGAGAAAGAAAGAAAAAGTAGGAAAGAGAAAATTTATTAGGAAGGAGGGTGTTATTTGACAAGAAATTAGCTTTTTCAAAACCTAGATTTCAAATCGAGATTTTATATCCAAAATAGCTTTTCTGAAAAATGTAAGTACTTGGACAAAGCCTATGTTTTGAAACCAAACCTAGGTTCTAGAAATGGAAGCAAACAAGCTCTTAATCTGTATTGTAGCTTTCTGAGCCTTTAGAATGTTTGTTTAAAAGTGAATTGTCAGTGCTTATATTAGGAGCCTTTCTAGTTTGGCTCTATCCTTGAGTTTGTTGAGAAATATTGAATATGTTTTATTGGTGATGGTTGCTGGTTCTTGGCAATGATTGTTTAGCATATTAGTTCAAAACTGTTAGAATCCAAATCAAATTTGAATATTTTCCTGATTTGCTTCTTGTGATCTTGCCTATAATTAGGGGGAATAATCTTCATTAATAGTGATTAATTGTAATAGCATATTTTACTCCCTCTGATTAGGCCCCTAGTACCTATATATATTGTACTCTCTTTTCAATAATATAGATTACAGTGAGAGCATGCGACTGAAATATGGTATCAGAGCCAGTGAGAGCCGGAGTGAGAGAGATCGAGGACCTCCCTAAGTCCTCATATGAGGATTGTTTGTGAGCTGAGAGCTTGTGAGGAGCGTCCGTGAGCTGAGAAGAGTGAGACAGTAGGCGGGTGAGAGAGAGGATCTCCCCAACCAAAGGTCAGTTGCTGACACCGTCGGCCCCATCAGCCCCAGACGTCGCCGATCGGCGAGTTCCCTAAAGGCAACGCCAATTTGAGCTGCGCGTGGAAGCCACGAGCCACCACCAGTCTCTGCTCATAGCTCCGTTGACAAGCGCTCCACCAACAGTCGCAGACACTGCCGATTGGCCAATCCTCGAAGTCCGGCATCAATCTGAGCAGTGCATGGATGCCACGCACCGACAGCCTGTAGAGCGCGTGAATGTAACGCGCCGTCACCCCTGTAGAGCGCATGAACGCCAAGTACCGTCGTCTCCTACTGTCCAGAAAATGAATCCAGCTGACTTCCCTCCATCTTTCAGATTTGTTCCAAGGCATTCAACCAATATAAGCTCAACTCCTATGGCCCTTGTGAGTGGTACAAGCCTTGAAACTCAAACTAATACCTACTCTTCCGTCTCCAACATGAATTTTGTGCAGTCAGGTAACTCCATTATAGCTCTTAATGCAATGGTGACCAGTACAAGCACCTGGATAGTAGATCTGGAGCAACAGATCATATGTTCTGTAACAAGTGTTTATTTAACAAAATCAAGTATTGCCATGAGAATCTCAGAGTAAAAGTGGCTAATGGATTATATACAAAGGTTGAAGGAATTGGGACTGTAGTTCCCAATGTATTGTTTGTGCCTGCCCTCACATGCAATTTAATTTCCGTAAGCAAGCTTACTACCAACCATGATTGTTGGGTGATGTTTAGCTCGAAGAGTTGTGTATTTCAGGATTTGACATCGGGGAGGATAATTTGAATCACTGCTAAGGAATGAGATGGACTCTATTATTTTGAAGACTCAAACACTGAGAAGAATGGAGCAAGGAAGGCATTGGTTAGCTCCAACTCTGACAATAAAGATGTACGCTTGTGGCACGCTAGGTTAGGCTACCCCAGTTTTAGTTACATGAAGTATGTGTTTCCACATTCACTAAAGATTCTTCTCCTTTCCATTGTGAAACCTGTCATTTGGCCAAACAAATCCAATCTTATCCCAAACAAAACTACAAACCTACAGCACCTTTTACCTTAATCCATAGCGATATATGAGACACTGCCAAGATGAAAATTCTTAACCAAGAAAGGTGGTTTCTCACATTCATTGATGATTATACACGGACTACTTGGGTATACTTGATGGGAGAAAAATCTGAAGTGCTTCAAATATTTAAAAAATTTCATTCCTTTGTTAAAACCCAATTCCACACCTTCATCAAAGTGTTCAGGATTGATAATGCCAAAGAATATTTGAGTCGACCCTTCAGAGAGTTTCTTGATTAGCAAGGAATTCATCATCAAACCTTTTGTGCATACACACCTCAACAAAATGGAGTTGCTAAGAGGAAAAATATGCATCTGTTGGAAGTAACTTGAACCCTTATGATCGAACGAAATGTACCAAATGTGTTTTGGGGAGATGCTGTGTTAACTGCTGCCTACCTCATCAATCGGATGCCATCCAAGATCCTCAACTTTAGAACTCCCATTCAATGCCTTCTTGAAATATATTCAAACCGTTCTCTCATGTCCGCTATAACCCAGAAAGTGTTTGGATGTGTCGTATTTGTGTATAACCATAATAGAGGGAAACTAAGTGCTAGGGCCAACAAATGTATCTTTCTGGGATACTCTTATACCCAAAAGGGCTACAAGTGCTACTGTCCTGCAACTCGCAAACTTACAGTATCAAAAGATACAGTTTTTTATGAGGATGATGCCTACTACCCCAAATTGCCCATTCATGGGGAGAACAATGGTGTGAAATAGTTAATTTGGGAACCTGAACCTCCCACAAATTCTGAAATCCCATACATTCCAATAACAACAAACCAGCCTGAAATCCCAGACATACCTATACCAACAAACCATCACGGAATCCCAGACATACCCATACCAACAAACCAGCCTAAACCTGCAATCTCAACCTCACCAAACACCTCAAACTGTGGAAACCAATGCTGAGATTGACACTGGGGAAGCTGTGCAATCTAGTCCTGATGGGATGACGTCAGAGGATCAAGAGGAAGAAAGCAACAATAGAGTTTCGAACATTCCAAGGTAGCGCCATGACTCTAACTCGGCGTCAGATTTTGAGGAATCGGGCTGGCCTATTGCACTCAGAAAAGGGGTAAGATCTTGTACTCAACATCCCATTCAAAGATTTGTCTCATACAACAATCTATTTGCTAGAATGCGGAGTTTTGTGGTGAATAGTGCACTAATCAAAGTGCAAGATACGTTTCAACAAGCGATGACTGATCCTAACTGGAAACAAGCAGCGAAAGAAGAGTTGAAGGTCTTGAAGGAGAATAAAACGTGGGAGATCACCACGCTTCTAAGGGCAAGAAACCAGTAGGATGTAGATGGATCTTCACTCCAAAATTTAATCCAGATGGAAGCATAAACAAATATAAGACATGACTAGTTGCAAAAGGGTATACCCAGACACAAGGCATTGATCACCAAGAGACCTTTGTACCAGTGGCGAAGTTCAACACCATCAAAGTTCTCTTGTCTATAGCTGCCAACCTCGATTGGCCTCTACATTAGTTGGATGGGAAGAATGCTTTCCTAAATGGAGATTTAGAGGAGGAAGTGTGCATGGAAGTCCCAGATGGAGTAATAGCTCCACAGAATTCTGTCTGCAAACTCCACAAATCCCTATACGGCTTGAAGCAATTTCCACGAGCATGGTTTGACAGATTTGTCAAAGCAGTGAAGAAATTTGGCTACACTCAAGGACAAGCATATCATACAATTTTCGTCAAGCATGATGATGGAAAGATAACTATTCTAATTGTGTATGTGGATGACATAGTCATAACTGGGAATGATGAGTCATCCATTCCCCACCTCAATAATGCCTTAGCAAAGGAGTTTCAGGTCAAGGATCTAGGGCAAATGAGGTACTTCCTTGGCATGGAAGTATCAAGGACTAGGAGAGGGATCAACATGTCACAACGAAAGTATACACTTGACTTACTTCAAGAAATAGGGATGTTAGGAGTGAAACCAGATGAGATCCCAATGGAAGAATCGTGCAACCTTGAAGTCAAACCAGGAGTAAGAAATAGACAGTGGTATCTAGAAGCGGTGCTAAGTCTGAATTAAGAGCTGTAGCCCTTGGGGTATGTGAAGGAATCTGACTCATCAGATTACTCAAGGAGCTAAGAATTCCTTACGAAGGCCCACTGGACCTTTGGTGTGAGAACAAAGCAAGCATAGAGATGACCGAGAATCCAGTCTATCATGATCGTACGAAACATGTTGAAATTGATAGGAACTTCATCAATGAGAAAGTTGAAGGTGGCATCATCAAATTGGATTATCTACAGTCAGTGGATCAAGTTGCAGACATCATGACCAAGCCTCTTCCTCGATTCAAATTTGAAGAACTTCAAAGCAAGTTGGGAATGATAAACATATTCTCCAGCTTGAGGGGGAGTGTTATAATCCAAATCAAATTTGAATATTTTCCTGATTTGCTTCCTGTGATCTTGCCTATAATTAGGGGGGAATAATCTTCATTAATAGTGATTAATTATAGTATCAGATTTTACTCCCTCTGATTAGGCCCCTAGTACCTATATATATTGTACTCTCTTTTCAATAATATATATTGTTTGGGTACTTTTAAATTACTAATTTTTCCCATGTTGGTTTTGATGCCGGTGTTCCTTATTGGTCGTATTAGGTGTGAAGATGATGCGCTTCCAAGTATAAACTGGGTTCTTGACCTTGCAAAAATGGCTGTGCTAAGGCATGGGGTGCGTGGACTTGTAATCGATCCTTATAATGAGCTTGACCATCAACGCCCTCCTAGCATGTAACTTTCTCTAAGATTTAGTTCTTAATTTGGAATTTTTGCCGTCCATTTTTCTTATATTCATAGTTGACCTCGTCATCAACTTGCTACTTTTGTTGTAGCAAAATAGAGTGAAAAATGCCAAATAGATAGAACGTGTTTTATGATATATACTTGCATTAATGTCTCCCCTACCATACGCAGAGTTGGAGCGTTTTTCTTCTTGTTGCTTCCTATACTTTGTTCAAACATCGGCAGAATGATGTTTACTTGTTTGTTTCAGGACTGAAACTGAGTATGTTAGTCAGATGCTTACCAAAATCAAACGGTTTGCCCAGCATCATGGATGCCATGTTTGGTTTGTAGCACATCCTAGACAGGTTGGTAACAGAAGGCTCTAATCTTTGCCCTCCCCATTTTCCTTTTTCTGATACATCTAATGGTTTAACAATTGCATGATGAAAATAACAGTTACAAAATTGGGTTGGGGGACCTCCTAATCTCTATGATATAAGTGGAAGTGCACACTTTATAAATAAGTGTGACAATGGAATTGTTATTCATCGAAATCGAGATCCTGAAGCTGGGCCTATGGATCAAGTACAGGTGTGTTTGAGATATGACTGTAGACGCTTTAAGTGATCATTTGTTATTTATACTAAATAAAATAAATGTATATCTGTTTATATGTTTTGCTTCAGGTTTGTGTTCGTAAGGTAAGGAATAAGGTTGCTGGGACAATAGGTGATGCCACTTTGATGTACAATAGGTATTGTTGTTTATTTTCCTTCCGTAAATTCTTGTACTATTTAGTAATATTTGATCAGTTAAGGCTTATGCAGCTAGGAGTACATTATTATGTTTTTTTGAGAGCATTGTTTTATTTTGAATTTTGATTATGAGAATCTCCATGCCGTCACTGAATTTTCTGTCCTTGGGCAAGAACGGAGGACTAGTGTCATGTATTATTCACAGGCATGTTTGAGACATAGAGGATTGGTTGCACCTGCAATTCAAATCCCTATGATCTTTTAGGCAAGTTGAGGAAAAAAAAATGAAAACAGATTACAAATATTCTAAAAACAGACAGGCTTAATGTCCTGTTTCTTTCAATTGAAGAAGAAAATTGTGTTTCTCTGGATAGGTTCGTCTTAACAACTGTTGCTAACTGAACTCTTCTGGGCAGGGTAACTGGTGAATTCACATCAGTTGATGAAGAGAATAAGCTTCCTCTTGGTGGGAAAAAAAATAAGCATTCTCGTAAGAGATAACAGTGAGACATATTTGTTTGTAGACCTGTTCAACTGACGGCAGTAAGTTAGCATATGATGCTCAGTTTCTTTCTGGGAATGCTTGGATTGGATCTGATTGGAAATGGTGGGTTCCCTCACAAGGTGTATCAAATTTTACGCTATTATTTATTAATGTAGAGTCATTTTTCAAATCAAAACTCTATTGGAGATATAAAATATTATCCCTTGTATATATAGACATTGTAATTATAATGACCCCCTCATTCCAATTTTGATAAATTTTGGTGCTTGATCATGTCATTTTGTATGAGTTCTGGTGTGGGAATGTCTTTTTACCGAATGAAGAGGACAAGTTTGAAAAGCCATAATCATTTGAACCCCTTCAAGCATTAGGGATGGTGGGAATTTAAGTAGACTTGATTACTCCTCGACGACGTCGTGTTTTTTATTTTAATTTTTTCGGTTGCTGATAACAAAAAAAAGATGTCCCGTTTCTCGAATGAAACGAGAAAACGAGACATTTATTTGTTTTAAAACATGCTAATGTATGGATTGGACGTTGAACATGAATGATTAAACATGTATGATACAAATATGTAATAATCTTTTATCATTTTTTAAAATGAAATATTAAAAAAATAAGAAACAATTATAGTTTGAATCTTCACTGGATTGCAGGTAAAAAACTTGAATATAATAAGAGTTCAGATCATAAATGAAAAAAAAGGACCGAATTATAATGTAGGCATTAAGAAACTAGATATTCAAGACGATAACAACTTGAATTTAAATTTAAATTTAAAATCCTCATAATCAAATGGGCATTAAATTCATGAGCCCACACTCTCAACATTTGTTTAAAGTACCTTTTTTTAAAAAAATATGTTATATATGTAAAAGATAAATATCCGAATGAGACAAAACCCTTCCTGCATCTCATCTGCATGTGTAATAATTTTGTCCCATCCCAGTTTTTTAAGGATGAGACAATCCCATACTAAAATGACAATATCGGAACAAGACGGTCAGAACGGGAAGGAAGTGAATACCCCTATCATCTTGTTCAAAATAATTGTATTTAGGATTGAAAGAAGTATTAACAAAATTAGTTTGATTATTTATAAGAAATGTGTATTGATTTTTTCTTAAAACATCTTTCTAATCATTTGAATTGAATGATAAAAATTCCTTTAATGTGTGCTTAATATGAATAATATGAAGAACAAATTATGTAACACATGAATAGGTGGGTATTGAAAACTCAACTCTTCTAAACCAAACTTGAATATTTAGTCCAGGTAAGGCCATACATTACAAATTTGTCTAGGAAACCATGTTAGGAGTATGAATCTTCAAAGCCAAGAATTGGAGAAACTCAGAGTTAGAACTAACACCAAAATCAAGCAACTTGATCTTATTCTTTTCTGATGCATAGGTTTCTCTTATGAGAGGTAAGTGCATAGCATACTTTGAATCTTTTGGAGACAGAAAAATGATAGAAGAAAGGAGAGGCTCACAGAGAATTCATAGAAACAAGCTTGCATTATACATATTGATACAAGCCATTTTAGTTTATATACTTAGGAATAAGCAAGTACTCGTAATGGTAATGACGAAATCACGAACTTATTGTTTGAATGTTGAACTTCGTGAAGCCTAAATTTTAAAAACAAAACTACTCTAGTATTTATTTATTGGTAGTTTGCTTTTAGAAGAAATTTGGTTTTAAATATAAGTCTATTTGAATGTTATTAATAATTTTCTTTCATTTTTTTATAATATATATATATTATCATGGTGGGTCAGTGCACAAGACTCCCATCACGTGGGACCTAAAAAGGGATAAATGTACAACACAATTTTTTCCCCTTCAAGTGAAGAACTTGTTTCCAAATTTACATGGCAGCAACCTCATTAAAAGTTTTCAAATTTATTGTTATTAGAATTATCTCTCCCTCCCCTTCTCTCTTCCTATTTAAAATCATTTTCACCTCTTTCCCCTTTTCCCTATTTCCAAGAAAATTTAAATAGGGTAAAATTAGAAAATTGTCATTAATAACCCTTCAAATAAATTATATTCAAGACCAAATTTTTCTCATGTAAATGACTTATAACTTAAAGTAATTCACCTAGCAAATTTGGTACACTCAAAAACCGAAAATGATTGTAAATGGCAATGTGGGTCCCATATACCAAAATTAAGAGAAAATGTGAAACAAACTAAAATTAAATGGAGAGAAACTGAAACCTAAGCAACACAACTTTTGTTATTTACCTTAGTCTAACATACATATTTAGAAAAGGAACTCATAATTAATAGGCATTACTTTTAAAGTAAACTCATATCCCTCATTGTTTCATTAGGAGTTGCGAAAAATCAATTACGTTTCAGTGATAGTAGCAGCAGCAGCAACAATAATAATAAGAGCTTCTCTCAATAAACCTTCTTCACTAGATATATCTCTTTCTTCAAGGCAAACAAGAACAAAAAGCTATTGCAAGATACTTCAAGTTACTATCATTCATGTCTTCGTTCAGAGCTGCCATCTCAAATGAGTTCAACAAATCTGACATGGATGAGCTTAAATGGATGATTCACATTCGTCATACCCTAGAAGAAGAGCTTGATGAGGAAGACGATAATGGCGAAGTAATGATGTCTATTTTCAATGTTCCCAAGTCCCTTATGACTAACGATCCAGATTCTTATGTCCCTAAACTGGTTTCGCTATATATATATATATATATATTCTCATTGATCTTAAAGTGAATACACATTTTTATTTAAGAAATTTTTTAACTTTTCATTTTAATCTTTCCAAAATGCCTCACTGTTTTGTACCGAGTTAGTAACTAAGGAGTATAGACAAGAATCAAACAGGATTGTTATTATATTTTTTAAAAATGAGTTTGAGTTGGCATTGTTTCAATGTTTACTCATTTGATTCTGATCAAACTATTCAAAATTAATTCAATATGTTTTTGATTAAGTATAGGAAAAATTCTTATGAAATCCAATCGAAATGCAAAAATTTTAATTTAGACCTATACTTTTCTCAAATCCCTTATAAGGATTATAAGGATTTCCGAATGTTGTTAGAAGATTATAATGCTCTCCCTGTAATTCAAAAATGAAAATTGAAGGTCCACGTCTAAATACAAATTTGAATAGAATTTTAACCCAAATCCCAAGATCCACGTCTCCTTGACTCATTGGATCTCAACAGTTACGTCACTTGATCAGTTACGTCACTACGGCACTTATACAAAAGAAGAAAACATAGAAAGTTCAAAGAAAAGTTATGTCACTTGATCAGTTAGAAGATAATTGTGAGCAATGTGAACAGGTACAATATGCAACCCAACAGGTTGAATAAGAGCATGCTTCGCTAGTGAATCAGCCTTACCATTCTTATCTCTTCCAATCAACTGAACATGAACCTGCCATTCTCACGAAAGCATCTGGTGCAACTCTCTAATCAAACTCTCTTCCCTATGTAGCTCAGAATGCTCATTGCTAAGCATAGACATGATATCTGCACAGTCATTATATAATTGAACACATTTGAATCCATGTTCCCATGCTTATTTCAAACCAAATATACATCCCCAGTGTTCTACTATTAGGCTGTCACCCTCATCTGGTTTGAACATAAAGGCCACGAGAAATTGACCATCCCTGTATCTGAGGACATCATCACTTCCCATAGCTCCCGTCCGATGCGAGAAGGCACCATCCACCCAAACATCAAATTCAACATGATCTTCGTCCTCAACACCATTATTCCTGAAGCTAATGTGAGTAGCTGTTTGCCGAAGCATCTGCTGCGCCCAACCCATGCTTTGAAAGATACTCGTAGCCTGAGCAATCACACTCTCCTTATGTGCTTCACAGTGTTCAAAAATTCGCTCGTTTCTCCTTTTCCAAATTGCCCAACAGATAACACTAAACAACTCATTCCATTGATTTTCATGTTGCACATGCTTTCCTGTGATATTCCAACCACACCACTACCATAACCCAATAGCAAAGAATCTGTGCCTCTTTCATGGATCAACTACCCGGTCCTATATGAAACGAGCGTCAGTACAGTCACGCAGTACATGAATCGTGTCTTCCTCCTTGTTGGCACACCATTGGCACATTGGGGAGTTACCCAGATGTCTTCGATGTCTTTCATGATTAGTCAAGAGCCTATCGTGAAGAACCAACCACATAAAAGTTTTACATCTCTGCGGGATCTTCATCTTCCACATACGAGCCCAAATTGAATCTTCTCTTTCTCCATGATTATTTAGAAATTATAAGCAGATTTTATGGTGAATTGGCCATGCTTCTCCAATTTCCATCACACTGCTTCTTATCCATTACAAGTCATAACTCTTTCAATACCGTTCTCAACCAGTTTCCAACTATTCTTCAGGCCTTTCCAGAATTGGGATCCATGCCGAGATTTGTTAATAGTCGGAAGAAGGTCATTCCAGCATTTATATTTACTTCTCACAACCTGGGCCCATAAAGAGTCCTTGTTAGCAATAAGACCCCATCCTGCTTTCATCATGAAGGTTTTATTTTGCATGGCCATGTGATGCATACCCAATCCTCCACACCTCTTCTCCCTACAAACCTCATCCCAAGCCACTAAATGAATCCTCTTCTTCTCATTAGTAGATCCCTAAAGGAATCCCCTCATATTCTTTTCCAGCTCTGTACAGACACTAGTAGGCAAGATAGCAGTTTGCATAGAATATAGCGGAATAGTGGAGATAACTGCCTTCATTAAGGTATTTCTGCTTGCAAAAGAGAGGGACTGGGTTTTCCAATTACTAAGCCTCTGCTTTACCTTATCAATAACGAATTGATAAGTCTGATTTGTCATCCGATCATGATGGAGAGGCACCCCAAGTATTTGCCCAGATCACTTGTTCTAGTAACTCCTAACAAATCGCTTAATTGTTGCGCCCTGGTGTGGTGAATATTTCTAGAGAAACAAACTCTTATCTTGTTTAAACTTACTTTCTGCCCTGATACTTGGCAAAAATTGTCCAAGCATCACTTGATAACATGAACATGTTCAATGGAAGCCTAAGCAAATATAACCATATCATCCGTAAAAAATAAATGAGAGATAGGAGGACCACGTTTAGTAAGTCTTATAAGTCAAACTATTGGAAATTTCTTCCTGAATGTAGTGGCTAACTTTTCAATACATAGAACAAAAATATAGGGAGAAATCGGATTACCTTGTCTAATCCCACGTGATGGAGTAAATTCTTCCGTCTTACTTCTTTCTGATAACACTTGCATGGTCAGGGTGCTGATGCAGTGACGAATAATCTCAACAATATGAGGTGGAATGCTAATTTCCTGAAGACAATCAATAATAAAATCCTATCTAAGCCTGTCATACGCCTTTTCTAAATCAATTTTTATAGCTATATATCCCTTTTTACCCTTCATAGTCTTCATGGAGTGAATCACTGCTTGAGCCACTATAATGTTATCCGAGCTTAAACATCCCAGCACAAAACCACATTGATTTGGAGCAATAATATCAGGAAGGATAAGTTTGATTTGATTAGCAATTACCTTGGTAATTGCTTTGTAAAAAACGTTGCACAAACTAATAGGCCTAAAGTCCTGTATCCACTACGTCTGCTCTTTCTTCGGAATGAAAACTAGTAATGTACCATTTACCTCTCTAATAGTTAAAGGGTTAACAAATGCCTCTGAAATAAAACTCAAAACAATAGAAGCAATATTATTCAATTGATTCTAAAAAAATAAAGCATTCAAACCATTTGGCCCTGGCGATTTTAGGGCCCCCATACTAAAGATAGCCTTTTTAATCTCATCACACCATTGACCGGGTCACCTATCTCTTGTAATCTATATCTTTCAATATGAGGGTAAGAGAAGGTATACTCTGTTGAACCCCTACACCCGCCCTCTTCATGAAAAAGTTTTTGGTAAAAGGATATCGCTATGGCTTTAATCTCTCTACTATCATAGACCCATTCATTCTCTTCATTCTTAATAGCGTCAATTTTATTTCTCCTCCTCCTGACATTAGCACAAGCATGAAAATATCTTGAATTACAGTCTCCTAGCTTAAACCACTGACTCTTTTCTTTCTGTGCATTTAATAATTCCTCCTATAAAAGAATGTTTTCTAACTCATGCCAGATAAGTTTCTGGAAGGACTCCAGAGCATTAGAATTATAACAAGTATGAACATAAGCATTCGAACCGTCTAATTTGTTTAACAAGTATCGATTTTTCCGTCTAATTGGCTGAATACGTCATATCCCCACTTGGTCACAACAGATGTAAAGTTTGAGACATTCTCCGTCTAGTGTGAATCCAGCTGCCATGCTTCTCTAACTAGTTAAGAAAAATCATCATGTAGAACCCAAGCTGCATTGAATCTGAAGGGACGATCCTAGTGATTTCTTTCAGGTGTTGCATTTGACAGCCGTAAGAGTAATGGCTGATGGTCTGATTTAAGAAATGGCAAATGAGTTACCATGGCATAGGGAAATTGCTTAAGGAAATTAATATTACCAAAGACCCTGTCTATCCTACTTTCACTGCCTTCTCGTCTCCATGTGTAGTACGGACCTGAGCACCCAAGGTCAGCTAATTCCATATCATCCACCCAAAGCCCAAAATCACGGTCAATGCTGGCCCCATTCCGATACATGGATTTTCTATCTTGAAGAAAGAGAGTGCTATTAAAATCCTCTCCTATGCACCAAGCACTATTTATATTACCTCTGATGCATCGCATTTCGTCCCATAACTCTCTTCTTTTTATAGCATTCGGGTTGGCATATTCTGTAGTAACAAAGAGCTTCACCTGTCCATTTTCTTCCAGACTTAAATGAATGAACTGCTCATGCCTTTGTTTAACTGAAATTTGCCATTTACAATCTTTCCAAAGCACCCAGAGTCCACCACTAAATCCCCTAGCTTCTACCATCTCAATATTGTTGAACCCCAAAGCCTTTGCTCTTTTCCATCCTCTATTGCCACTAGCCCGAGTTTCTAATATAGCCATAACATCAATAGAATATTTTTTGGTTAATTCATGTACTAAACCTGGGAATGATTTAGCACTAGTTCCTCTGCTATTCCAGAATAAAAAAATAATGAGTCACCAAAAAGTGGGGTTGCATAGCTTATAGGACCCCATGAATTTGAAGTATTGATGGTATTCTCGAAGACAATATCCTTTTCGCTATGTTGAATGTCACTTTCAGTCTCCATGCATAAAGGATCATGTAGACTTTCTTGATCTTTTTTTTTTGTTACCCGCCCAGTCTCCGGAGTTTCGCCCGACTAATCCGGACTCGACCCGCGTCGCGCACCCGGGAAAGGTGGAAAGGTCTCCCAATGGTGGCCGCTACATTCACAAGGCTCGAACTTGAGACCTTGCTTAAGCTGGAATAAGCCGCTTACCACTTGATCCAACCAACTGTTGGTTCTCGATCTTCTTTTGTTAGAGAGTTATAATTTTCTTGCGACCCACTTGCTCAAGCTTGCCACCCTGAAGATCCAATTCCTCCTCCTGAGGTAAACCCACTAAAGCCGCAAAGTGATTGGGAGCATTAAGGAAATTGGACTTGGGATGAATAGAAAAGTTAGGCCCATATAAGTCTGTTTGCCTACTTTAATAAAATTACGATTTTCCTTGCCTTTCTTATTTCTTTCCTTTTCTTTATTGCTTTGACCAACCGGGACCCACTTTTTGGTTATGTCTCTCCCCGAATATTTAGATCCTTCCTTTCTTGTGATAGGCACGTGTATCTTCCCTAAGTCAGCATGAAATTCAACATTATTCCTTTTCCCCCAATCTCGGTGCAAATAATCCATGTTCCTATTTCCCCTCCTATTTTTCTGCATCTCATCCTGCGTGCTTGAATTGTACGGATTGCTATATCTCAAATAATTTTTCTGGACCAAATTTCTCGCATCCAATCTGTCTCTCTCCGCCATACTGGTGTCTCTATCAATCACCATCGTCCCCCTATCTCTCACTCTTTTCAGATTAGCAGCCGAGTCTTGTGATCATTCTGGCTGCCCCACAGTTAATACATCCTCATTAACAGTCACCTGATGACCTTCGTTGTTGCTTAGTTGCTGCGCATGGTTCTATGGCTCACCACTAAGGCTTTTGGAATGTGCCCTCCTTGTGCTTCCCTTGGACATATATCTTTATGGTGACCATATTTACCATATTTGAAGCAAACAATATGCAAGCCTTCATATTTGATCAAACTTTTTGGGAAAATCACCACTTTGTTCCCACATATTCTCTCATTCATACTTTTGCCCAAAAATGGGTTTTGGGCTAATCCACTAAGGGTGGCCCATATTCCAACTCTCCCACTCACACATGGTAGATTAGGAATTGTGGACAAAAATAACGCACGGAGAAACCAAATTTTCTCCCTTCCCTTTTCTGCAAAGACTCCTCTCCTCTCTTCTCTTCCTTTGGTGCATTTGCTGTGTCTTGTGTTTAGATCCACCATTTTGATCCGAATTCCATGTGGGTATCTGCATTCAATATTTGATCTGTCAGGTACGCCTGAAATCCTTTAGTGGTATAAGAGCAATTGAGTTCCTGGGGCAATTTCTTACTATTTACAGATATGAAATTTATGGAAGTTTCATTATCCTGGTGTGTTTTTCTGTGCTATATCCTGTGATTTTATGAACTCTAGCATGTCTATATGCATATATGATAAACCCTTGTTGTTGTACATCTCTGTAAATTTCCTGAGTTCACAGATATTTATGCGTTCTCTGTAATTCTTTTTATGTTCGTTAATTTTGAATGTCTCTGAAATGTTGAATCTGTCCATAATGGGAGTGTAAAAGGTTACGTAAAAATGTAAGTACATCAAACGAACAAAAATTTATAGAAAATAAAATTGTAAAATCACGTTCTAGAATGTCCTTTGAAAACGACGCCTTTAGGCTTAGAAAACACACCCATTGTGTAGAGCTCGCCAAAATGAAGACGTGGACACCAAGAACGCGAAGAACGGACACCGGATGATGAAGTTACAGACGAAAAATGACTTGGATTTTCTGTCACATTTTTCATGAAAAGGAGAAACACCTAGACTTCAAAAATTCTTCCATTGTGTAGATCTCATCGATATGAAGAAATAGACACCAAGAATGCAAAAAATGAACGTCAGACGATGAAGATATGGTGGAAAAATGAGTCGGGTTCGTCAAACTCGACCCGTTTTCATCCCTGACCTAGCTGGAGCTCAAGGATGAACATAACTGTCCATGAATTTAAAAAAATAATAAAAAGGCTGATAGCGGTGGGGAGAGGCAGGCGAACGGGTCGAGGCAGGGTTCAAAGTCGGGTAGGTTAACCCGACCCACTAAAACGAAAACTGCCCGTTTTGGATATAAAAAACTTTTTTGCTGATGGATTGGGCCACAATGAGGCACAAACCGTAAAAAAAGAGGCTAATGGATTGAACCAATGTTAGGCCCAGAACTAAAAATATTGGTTGGGCCAAAGTTAAGAAACAAAACAAAATTAAAAAATGAAAAACCAAAGAAAAATGAAAGAGTGCCCTGGTGGATTCAAACCCAAGACCGCGGGAAGAGAGGGCTGAGGCCTTACCAGTTGAGCTAAAGGACCCCTTGTGAAATAAAATGAAAGATAAATTATTCAAATTTTAAATATAAAAGGCAGGACCTGCCACGTGGCATGTCCACATGACACGGGAAAACCAAGTCAGACCCATAATGGCACGTGGAGACTGCTCCGAAAAGACTATCCCACAGTGGCGCTTATAATGCACGCGCTATGTCGAGAATGGGCTTTGTCCCATTTTACAAATTTTTGTGAATTTTTCCATCTCGGGGTGCGTGAAGGCATGTGGATGATCCAAATGAGACACGGTTTGTTCCTTAAAATCCTAAAATTCAAGATCTTCATAGTGAATATTATTTGCCTATTTTTAAGGCACTTTAGGATCTGTTTTTAATGTAAATCAGTGCTTAGTTTGAGATTTCTTGAAAATTTTTCAAATGAATAATTTCACATTCATTTTTTTTGGAAAAATGATGGAGCAAGAAATCTCAAATAGCACTGAAACACTGTCTTATGAATCAGTGTACATTGAATATGTGGATAAAAATATTCCTAACGAGGATCCTGAGTAAGAATTTGAAGAGGTTTTTGAGGAGGAACCGTTTGAAGAGGACTTTGAAGAAGACCCTGAGGAGGATCCAGAAGAGGAGCCTGATCAAAACCTTAAGGGAGGTCAAGAGGAACTTCAAGAGGTCAACTCTGACTCAGGTCCTAAGTCCTCATTCTCATTCAATCCAAAACCTCAAAGTAGTGATGAGGAGGTCGACCAACCTTTTCCCCCTGCCATGACTACCACAGTAGCTGAATATGATGCAATGAGAACGGCCAGAGTTAAAAACATAAAAATCATTTATGGCATCATTGTGAGCTATGTCAATAGCATAACTGATAATGAAACAACAGAATTCTATGTGAATGTCATGGTGAAGTATCGTCCAACAATTAGAGATGCAGGCACATTCACATTAACAACCATGTGGGTTGATGCAGTAAAGAGAACAACAAGATTTATGCTGAACAAAAACCAATACTTTAAAAGACTGAGGAAATAAAAAGTCGATTATTGTATTGCAAATATCTTAAAGACGTTTTATGCTTTAGATTTATGTGTTTACCCTCTATGTTTTGTTAATGTGTTTAGAACATGACTTGGTATATGGTTATGATTAAATGCATTGTGAAATGTGACATGTTTAGTTTATGTGAATTGTTGTGAAATTGTTATTGTTATTCACATGATATGTCACCTTGTTACACTTTGATAAGTGGGAGCTTTTAGAAAATGAGACTTTTAAAAGTTGACGATTCAAAAAGTACTTATATAAAATTCTTGAAAGAAAATAATGTAGCTACTAGTGTTTGTGTGATGGGAGGTACAAACATATTCTCTTGATCGCAGATCTAGTGATGAAATCATCTTCTTGTCATGAAAAATATAATTATAAGACATTGTATACTGTGTTATGCTACATAATTGCTCAAAACTTGGCTTCATAAGGGAAACATTTGTTGTTAAAATACCCTGTCACCTCAGAATAAGAAATGGCAACAAAAAGCATAATTGCCGAGTTGAATAAAGGGGACAAGCTGAATGGTGACAACTGGGATATCTAGCATCGCAAGGTGCAATATATATTGGAGGAACAGGAGGCCCTTGACCCATTGACCACCATTTTGGTGGAACCTGAAGCTGGGACTACAGCCCAGCATAGGAGGAACCTAGAGTTATACCAGGCTTGGAAAAAGAAGAATAGTATTGCAAGGTTTACTCTACTGAGTACAATGGAAAATGACATAATGTGTCAATATAAAAAAAATCCAACTGCACATGCCATATGGGCAACTCTCAGAAACAGGTTTGATGGAACGTCAACCACCAAACTTAAGAGGCTGACGATCAAGTTTAACACGTATAAGCTTCGGTGTAATATACCCATGAAGCAACATCTCCGAGACATGTCAAACATGATTAGAGAACTCCAGAAAAGCTGGACATATATTGACTGATGAGCAGCAAGTGCACGCTGTAATCAGATCACTTCCCAATAGTTGGGAACATATGAAAGCAAACTTAACCCATAACGATAACATCATCACTTTTGATGATGTTGTGAAGCACCTTGAGCTTGAGGATGAACGCCTAGAGGCATACAAGACTTTTGGGCATGCCTACTATACCAAGAATGCAGACCCTTCCAATGCCAAGCCCAATTTTAAGAAGGGCAAGAAATTTTATGGAAAAGGCAGGAAGGATGTCCCTAGATTCAAAAAAGGGGCAGAAAGCAATTCAAGAAGAAATGATCTAAAGGCAGCATGAAGAAAGTTGACCTGAATAAGGTCAAATGCTATGCCTGCCAGAAGATGGGTCACTTCACGAGGGACTGCCCTGAGCGAAATGACCGTGAAAAGACTCAGGCTCAACAGACCATGTAACGAAGGATCGAGGATCCTTCGTGGATTACCGTCGGTTGCCCATCAATACAAATGGCTTTATGTTGGCAATAACACAAAGATCGAGGTCAAAAGCATAGGCACCTACAGATTAACTCTGCGTGGTGGAAAGACCTTAATCTTACATGATGTGCTTCATACATTGGACATCTTTCGGAATTTAGTCTTTGTACTATATCTTTTGAATTATGGGTTTCATGTGAACTTTCATGCAAAGTTGCTGCATTTTGAGTAACGAGACCTTTTATGGTTTAGCTTTCCTCTTAGGAAAGTTCTTTGTAATGGATGTTATTGGTAATTTTGAACTTGCATGACCGTTTCATTAGTTCCTCTGATATTACTGTTGATATGAATATTTGACATGCTAAACTGGGGCACATAAGTCAGAATCGAATGATTAAACTAGCAAAAAGAAGGTTTACTAGGTGAAATTCCAAACATGGAAATGGCCTTGTGTGAAAGTTGTTTAGCTGGCAAGGCAACTAGAAAACCTTTCGGTACAGGAACTAGAGCTGAAAATCCATTGGATTTGGTCCATTCTGATATATGAAGTCCAATGAGTGTGAGGGCTAAGCATGGAGCTTGGTAATTTATTACCTTTATGAGACACAAGAACAAGGTAGTGCAGATCGATCTAATGATCCTCAATTATCTCAATATATCAATCTGAGTGGGTGATCAGAAGGCTTAAAAAGGCTTTTATAAAGACCGAGACAAAAGAAACGAAAGAGACAAGAAGTCTCTACAAGAAGGAGTAACAGGGGAAATGTACCTAAGAGGCGCTTCCCAATAGAGGGGGAAGCACTCATGGTCACTCCTAATGGAGATGATGAACCATGTTGTGTACAAGAAGCCTTGTCGTCTCCTGCGAAGGATGATAGGAAGAAAGCAATGGAAGAAGAGATTGATTCAATGAAAAAGAATCAAGTCTGGGAACTTGATCTACCAAAAGGTCGAAAGGGCATTGGGAACAAGTGTGTTCTCAAAATAAAAAGAAAAGTGGATAGATCAATTGACAAGTACAAGGCACGTATGGTAGCGAAGGGGTATACACAACAGGAAGGTATTAATTACGAGGAAACCTTTTCACCTGTTGTATGTTTTAATTTCATAAGACTGATTCTGGCAATAGTAAATAGTTTAGATTTAGAGTTACATCAAATGGATGTGAAAACTGCATTTCTAAACGGAAACTTGGATGAATAAATCTACATGAAACAACCATTATGTTTCGTAAAGAAAGGCTCAGAGAGCAAAGTTTGTAAGCTCAAAAGGTCCATTTATGGACTAAAGCAATCATCCAGACAATGGTGCTTGAGGTTTCACATAGCGATAACCTCATACAATTTTGAAATGATTGAAGCCAATGCGTCTACATTAAGCGGTTTGATGATAACTTTGTGATGTTGTCATTATATGTAGACGATATACTATTGGCCGGAAATAATCTAAATTCGATTTTAGCTGTTAAAGAATTGCTTTCATCGAATTTTGAGATGAAAGATATGGGAGAAGTAGAATACATACTTAGAGTTAAAATCCGATTGCTCAAAGAGAATTCTATCTTTTTCACAAGATAATTACATCAAGAAAATTCTTGAGCGATACAATATGAGTGACTGCAATCCCTTAGACACCCTAGTAGCTACTGGAATTAGCCTGAATCTTGAAATGTGTCCCAAAACTGAGTTAGCTAAGTAAAGAATGGAAAGAGTTCCTTATGCTAGTGCCTTGGAAGTCTAATGTATGCAATGATGTGTACAAGACAAGATATTTGTTTCGCAGTTGGACTGGTAAGTAGGTTCCAGTCAAATCTGGCGAATAGCATTGGAAAGATGTGAAAAGGATTCTGCGATACTTAAAGGGCACAACGAATTATGCACTAACTTATCAAGAAAGCGAATTGCGGCTTCTTGGATTCTCTGATACTGATGTAGGCGGAGATGAAGTTGAACGAAGGTTAACTTAAGGTTATACCTTCTTGCTAAATAATGGCTTCATAAGTTGAAGTAGCACGAAGCATACGTGCATAGCCTTACATTTAATGGAATTAAGCTGAGTTTGTGGTTTACACTGCGGCAGTGCAAGAGGCTATATGGCTGAAAACGTTTATTGAACACCTTGGATTTGGAAATGACAATACAAATCCAGTGTTAATATTTGTGACAATACTGCAACCATAGCCTATAGAAAATACCCCAAATATCATAGTAAGACAAAGACATTGATATTAAGTATAACTTTGTGAGAGATTATGTAGCAAGAAAGTGGTTAATGTACAACACTTTTCAACCAAGAGTATGGTTGTAGATCCCCTGACTAAACCAATAGCCAAAGAAATGTTTGAGAAGCATGTAAGGGCTATTGGTATGCACAAAATGTAAAATTACAGACACCATGTATTGAATTTATGATTAAAGTATTCAATTTCTTATCATTGATTCATGTGTCTATGTGCAAGTATACAATGTCTAGTATGTCGTACAAGCAGTTGAGGTAGGCTCTCTCACACGAGCTACCGCATTTGATACTCAGGAGGAGTATGCAAAGATGAGACATTTGTATTCACCAGTAAGGCAGCAGGAATGCTGATATGGTAAAGAAGAAATACAAATTATGTCGTCTCGACAATCATGTAGCATGTCAAGATGATCCAATGTATATACATATAAAACATGAATCGAATCATGGGGACCCACTTCCATGATGCCTATTACCAGACAACAAATTATTCAATATTGATGTCACATAAGATATGAGAGGAGGAAGAATTTGGGTTTAGATGTTGGGAACATCTAGACTAAAAGTCTGTACAGTGTTGATAGAAAGTATCAACATGACGTACGCTCTTATAGTATAAGAGAAACACTGTAACATGTGATTCATACCACATGTGTTATAGAATCGCAAAAGGGAAGCAAGTGAATGGATCCCTGCTTCATTCCTGTGTGAGTCCCAAGAAATTAATATTTCTATTTATGTCCTTTGACTTTGACATTATCATGGAGGTATATTTCAATGACTGCTACCTTAATGTACATCCTATTATCATGATGGATGCGATACAAAGTACTATGTTAGAAAAGCGGTTGATGTATATCAAAGTGATATATGGGTGAAAGAAAGATTACATGAGAAATTCACAACTATGTTTGTGTCTGTGACATGTCCCTTAGGATATCAATTTTATGATTTCATAAGTGTGGACACCACGCATATGAGAAAGACAATCTAAGTCTTATGTTGACTTAAAAGGGATTAGATTCGTCAAGTGAAAATGTATTTTTGGTTAAATCTAGGACATATGAGGCATAATAACCGAATTCAAGCTACACGAAGAAAGATTGTCTTGTGTTGGTCCTGTGAAAGGGATTTCTAGTACAAACATCTAAAAGACGTCATGCCCATGCGGTCACGGCAAAGCACCTAGTATGAAAGGAAAAAGAGAGGATGAGGTCCACAATTCCTAATCCACCAAGTATGAGTGGGAGATGTTGGAATATGGGCCACCCTTAGTGGAATAGCCCAAAACCCATGTTGAGGCAAAAGTATGAATGAGAGAATATGTGGGAACAAAGTGGTGATTTTCCCCAAAAGTTTGATTTTGAAATGCTTTTGTGTGGGAACAGTTACGTTGGGAAGTCATAATATGGGGAAGTGGTTCCCCAAACAGATGAAAAATAACGTACGAAGAAACCAAATTTTCTTCCTTCCACTCTCTGCAAAGACTCCTCTCCTCTCTTCTCTTCCTCTGGTGCATTTGCTGTGTCTTGTGTTTGGATCCACCATTGTGATCTGAATTCCGCATGGGTATCTGCAGTCAATGTTCGATCTATCAAGTACGCCCGAAATCCTTCATAATGATTTACAATTGAGGAAAGAATTTGGCATAGAAGTTGAGTCTGCTATTGCTTCTCTGTAGAGGGTTTCCTCTATGGTTCTACTTTGTGTAATGGCCAACCAGACCTTACTAATTCAACCAAGAGCTACTGCTTATACAATAGCAGCAAAGCCCTGTCACACTAGGTGGGGGTCAGCAGCATGCATAACAGGACGCCATTGTTATTTATATAGATCAGATCCCTTTATATATTATTAACCAAAAGATCTATTTCTATAATCATCATAAGAGTGAACTTTGGTTTTCCTTTTACCTCTTTTCTGAGGATTCTTTTAACCAAGAGCTGCTACTTATGAAGCTAAGAAATCCAGTGGATAGAATCACTTCTTCAGAGTGTAAGTAAGAAGCTGATGTTATGTATCTCCATGACAAGCCTAGAATGAGGATTTTGGTACCCTTGCAAAAGTTGAGAGTGGACATAGGTTAGCAGTGGATAACCATCATGTTCTTGATAGCTTTGGCTCTGGATCTTCTTGGAATCATAAATTGACTGTGTATAATGAAATTGAAAAGATAAAAATGGGGAGGGTGTGTGTAGAGAGAGAAGGGGGCCTTACATGCAGTTGCATCATTTCATTCCACTCTTTAAATATATTTATGACTGTAAAATGATTAATTTCTGGTCTGCATAGGTATCTTAACATACCCGTCTCTGGGAACAAGCGTCCTTTGTGGAACACTAGTAGCCTTATGTAATTTCAGTTGTTAGTTTCATTTTCTGTTGCTTCTGCATTCCTGTTTAAAGTATGGATGCATTGCCAATATAGCGTTTCAAAGCATGTGCTTGGAGAACTGCAAAAGCTCTACTAGTCATGGATTGTTCTTGTTTGTTCTATGATCATTCCGTATCTGCAGTTCCATCATAACTACATGTATACATCTTATCTTTAATATATTGACTTATTTTCAAGAGATTGAAAGTTAAATAAATTACTTAAAAGTATTTACTTATACATTATTATATTATACATCAATTTACAATGCATAAACAAATTTTTTTGGTGAAATACAATGCATACAAATTTGTTTAGAGAAAAATACTTTAATATAATAATTATTTAACTTTTATTTGTGAGATTAAAAAAGTTAAATACATTACTAAAATGATTTATTTATTTATATAGCTAGATTATATATTATTTATACATTTAAAAAATTAATTTGAAAAAAATGATGTATACAAATACTTTTAAATAATCTATTTAACTTAATATCCTAACATAAGTCAATTAGATTTGATATTAAGAACTAGATGAATTAATAAATATAAATACTTTTAAGTTAACTATTTAACTTTTTTAATCTAAAAAAATAATTTCCTCTTATATTAAGAATTAGAGATAATGCTTTGAAAATAAATTCTCAACCGTGTATACGAATATGATCATAACTAGAGCCAGATGTTTAAAACGAGCCATGATTTTAAACCCTGGCTATGGCTATGTACTAGCGTTAAATACTCGAATTGGAGGCTTAGATCTATCTGTTGATGATTGAAAGTGATTGTGAAGCAAAACTCAAACAAGATACCCAACAAGTATTATTTGATTTTTTAAAATAAAAAGGAAAAGTGGGATTAAACATTTTTAATTAATTTTTATCTCTTTTCTCTAGGTTAAAGTATACATTTTCATTAAGTTTATTAATTTTAAGAATTTTAATTTATAAATTAAAGATTAATTTGTTAACATTGAATTTCATAATTACAACTTAAATTTTCTAGGGCAACATTTGCATTATGTGTTGGTAACAACAGACTGGAAATACACAGTAATTTAAGAGATTAAACTTAAATTTGATTTAAATTTACAAAACTAAATGTATAATTTTAGTTTTCGTTGTAAGAATTGTACACATTTAGTATCTAACAATGCTTCCAACAAGATTGTTTCCAGGTAGAGGACACTTATGCTTAGAAAAAAAAACATATTTTAGCCCTTCTCTCTATTAAAATTTTATAATACCATTTCTCTATTTTTAAATCATACTTATCAAAGTTTTCTCTTCACTCTTTTCTCCTCCATTTCCTCAAAATAATGTTGTGTGCATCATGAGCAAAAATGCCACCATTTTACATTGAACACCTGATGTCTCATCAAATATAAATAGTCCAAATCTAATCTGAACGATCCAAATTTTTTATTTTTATTTCTAAAAAAATATTACAATAATGGGTGTAGAATCTAAATTAAAGATAATATCCTAATTCTCAATCTCTTAAAGAGACAACCTTTTCAATTAAAAATCTTCATTTAAAAGAATAAAATAAAACATACAGATCTGATGAGTCCAAATGCTCACCACACAAAGTGAACCCTCAAAATGCCAAGGTAGATTCCAACAATGCAAAAAAAAAAAAATGTCACTATGTATGACTTTGATACATCATCACAGATCTAAAGTTCAAAACACAAAGTTGTGTGCGTCATGGAGTTAAGAGCATATGCCAAGAACATTCTCTCCTCCACTTTCCCCATCACTTACAATAAAACCCCATTAACATCATCTTTTTGTCAGCCTTCTCATGCCCCACTACTTTATATAAACCTCTCTTACATATATTTTCTCCTGTCTCTCTGTTCATCAGCAGCTTCACGTACTCCTCCGTCCACACGGGCGGCAGTTGATCTGGTGATGGCACCGGCAGGAAGGAACATGATGATGCTTGTCCCACAAATTAGGTAGTCCCTCAAAAGCTATAAGGGCAACTATAATCCTTTGGAAATATTTATGTATGTATCTATTGTATGTCTGATATTTCATGAGAGTATAAAACATGCTCATCGTTATGTGAGCTATCTTGACAGACTATTGTTATATTGCTGTTTAGTTCCTACTTGGTTTCATCATTTTTCTTCCTTCCTTCGTTTTTTGTGCAAAACTTCGCTTGATATAGCATCATGTAATCATTGTTTGGATTGAATCTCTTACAAAATTTCATTGAATTCCAACCTATTTTAGGCTAAAGACATTGGAAGAGGCGAATCTTGTGTTGTTAATTACTTGTTCACTTTGATTTCGAACATAGAAGTTGGTTACTGGGTTGTGGATGTAAAATCTCAATTCATTTTATTTCATAAGTTTAATTTTTTAAGGTACCTCCATTCACTACCAGAAAAATGTCATTTAGCAACAGAAAAATCCATCACTAAATGGCTATTTTCCATCAAAAAATTTTCCATTTAGCTACAGAAAATATTAGCGACCCTCATTTTAACGATGGAAAATAGACATTTAGCGACGGATTTTCCGTCGCTAAATGGCATTTTTCTGTTAGTGATTGATTGCACATATTTAGGATGTTTTCATCGACAGATAGTTCCGAATCAAATTATTAAGTAGAACAATTTTGGGAAACCAATATATATACACACAAACTAATTTAAGTGTTCTTTTTAATTTATGTAAATTAGGTATTTAGCTTCTATGTTAAAGATTGGAGGAAATATTTGCCTATCCACATAATTCCAATTTGACATTAAATTTGATGACAACTAAGTTGGTTACCACTTGAATAAACATACTTAAAGCTTAGTAACTTCCAATTCTTAATATAAGTGATTTGACTTTTTTGTCAAAATTTAATTTATTGATATATTTATCATTTTTTCAAATTAATTTACATGACTTATAAACTAGTATATAATTTGATGATACATATAAGTATTTTAAAATATATGTTGTAATTAAATAATTTATCTATCTTTTTTATCCATATAAAAAAATCAAATGACTTTTGAGCAAAGCAGTATCACTTTTAATTTTTAAAGACAATTGAAGTCTATATATACCAATTGTTCAACATCCTTTGTCGATTTCTCTTTTATAATGCATGAATTATTTTAATTGCATGCATTTATATATTGATTGATTATTTCTTGATTTCAACATATATTGACCAGACCCAAAAGCTTTCCTTGATTGTAATTACATTATTCCCTTCAACCATACCTGCTTCCACTAAAATAAGTTGGAGTTTCATTTACGGGACACAAAATTTAAATCTAAATCTTAGCACGAAATTGATTGGCTAACCATTAGACAAAATATATGTATAATAATAAAGAAATTCTTATCCGCATTAGGTGCACCATGTCATTTATACACTATTCAATCAAAAAGTTTCAATTACCTTTTATGTAAGCATTACATGTCTTCTGAAATTTGTCTGTAAAACCTTTATTCTCTCTCTCTCTCATGATTTTCAAGATAAAGTGGGACCCACATAAGGCAATTTGAGCGTTTTAGCGTGTGTTTGGTAACTCCATTTAGAGTGGCTTTCATGTAAATCAAGACAACACTCCTCTCACATACTTACTCAGAATTGTGTAAAATCATTCTTTTGACGGTTTTCCAAACAGGCACTTAGTTAGAGGATGCATCAACAACGTGGTGCACTGAGCAAACACAAGGATTTCTAGTATAATACATGATGTATAAATCCAAATTTGAAGGAAACAACCAATATTTATGTAATTAAATATGTTCATTGAGCTCACTTTTTATACAAGATACAATTTGTTTCATTGCCCTACTTTAGAATTTCATATTGTGGCTAACATGATTTCATTGCCTTCTCCTAGCCTTACCTCTACTCCCAAATAATATTGTTCTGTAACTTATTTTTTTCTAATAAACACACACACATATAAACTTATAAACTTTAATATATAATAAAATATAATTCAAAGAATTTGTCTAGGGTTTATTTAATCCTTCCCAAATTCCGAGCAAACGAAGCAGCTCGTGCAGTGGCTGGGAAATCATAACTCACTAGGATTAGGATATGCCTCATGCTCAAAGAGAGTTTAAGAGGTACTTATAGATTATACATCAACAAAATCTCTACATTAATAGCGATATTTAAACTCATGACTATATAAATTATGAATCAACTTGTTATTAACCGGATCATACTACACCTTTCTTTGCTAGGATTAGGAAGTGCTCGATGTGGTGACAGCTATGAAAGGTCAGATTGAACGATCTCTACGCATTAATTATAGTCCAACTCTATCTTTTACCACTTTAACTTTTAAAATTAATTTCAATTTCTAAAATCATTTCCTCTGGCCTGGTGTGTGTACGTATAAACTGTCATTATA